>OX333081.1:10939351-11191036 GCA_946863875.1 Alloplasta piceator | reverse complement strand
GGGTGAACAAAACATATCGATATATATGTGCGAATATGCTTACAAATATTTATGGGGTATTTCACGTGAAGTCAACCATTTTCGTCTTCATGAATTATTTCCCAAATTATTTATTAGTATTTGTACGACTTGAAAAATTCGGAAAAATCGACGGTCGAACTTTGAAAATCTGCCAAAAATCGAAAAATGATCGCAATCGGATTAACCAAGCGAGATTTCGAAGCTTGAACGATCCTGAAGAGAATAAGCTCAGAATGGAGTCGAAATTTTATTTGGAAAAAAAGTTACACTCATTTTAATAACAAGTTCCATTTTGATCGAAATGCAAAAATTTTTTTTTTTTTTTCGCGCGTTATGTCGATGTATTTTTCCCCCCTGAACACAAATCTACCAATAGTTATTTCGAAAAATCAAAATTTTCATAAATTTTTATTAAAAACCGTTTTGCTCAATTTTGGCCCCATATCAATACCACGTTTACCATAACTATTAATATTATTTTCATTATTACACATGTTTTATATGCGGATTTAAGGGGCCATACCAGTGTGCCCGTAGTAAAAAACTCCATTGAATCACCAATGGCAACCAATGTTCCTCATACGACTCCATTGGACAATGAATGGGGACCCATTGAGATTTCCGCATTTTTCAATGGCGTATAGGAACGACCATTGATCAGTGAATGGATATCCATTGAAAAGTCACCATTGCCCAATGACGTCCATTGGACAGCAAATGCGGATGAACCGAACGATCACCATTAGTCAATGATGCCCATTGGAAAGCAAACGCTGATGGACCGAGCCATCAGCATTGCCCAATGGTGTCCACTGGAAGGCAAATGCTGATGAATGAAATGATCAGCTTTACCATTGGGAAGTAAATGCGGATGAACTGAATGATCAGCATTACCCAAAGATGTCCATTGGAAACCGCGTCGCGTTAGTTCCGAGACTTGGCGCGAGATGTCGCAGGACGGCAACCCGCTGAACTCTCATACGGATTATGCGAAGAGTATGCTTATCTAGACGAGTGTGAGCACGGAATATTAGTAGAAGTCGGTGTCCAAAAAATCCTTGCAAGGAGTTCTTGCCGACTGATGCCCATGGGATAATCCCTATTCCGTTTGAAATGGGGAAGTCAATCCTCATTGGAAAATCCCTATTCGATTTCAAATGGGGAATTCAATGGCAAAAATGTCCTTGGGCAATTCGGCATTCATCTCCATTGGTTATTTTGGCAATGGGGAATGAATGGCGATTTTTCAATGGTGACGAATGGAGTTTTTTACTACGGGTGAACGCTCTAAATTTGGGTGATTTTCGGAAATTTTTTGCAAGATAAGTACTCGACGTAATCTTTTGGAAAATGGAGAATATATTTAGCCATATTCGACGCGTGTTTCATAATTTTTTTACTTGAAAATACCGATGCATAACCGGTTTATGCGCTGTTTTGCGCTTTTTTTGCCCCTCTTCGGAGGGGCAAAAAAAAAACTTCGCCACTGTGGCTATGATTCAATCATGGCCATGGCCATGATTGAGTAGCTGAAAGTGAAAAATAAAAAAATGTCGTTAAACAAGAAGGTATTTCCTGTACGCTGAACTAGGATTTTCGAAAAATATCAAAAACTAACAAAATGGCGTAGTTATGAAAAAACAAGTCTGTTTTCTTGCTTAAAAAATAGTCGTTCTTTCAATGCCAAACCGTCAATTTTCATCCAATAAAAAATATCCTCGTTCATCGTACGGTAAATATATTCAAGAGTACTCAGTTCAAATTTCAAGTCAATCGGATAATTGCTCTATGAGTTACAATGTCAGCAAATTTGAAAAATGTCGTTTCGAGAAAAACGCGTTTAAAGATTTAACTACATCCAGAAAAAAGATCTAGTACATTTAACTAAATCCTAGTCAAGCCAAATCAATTTTTTTTAGTTGTTGGCCGGCCTAATACAACTCTTTTCATGTCAACGATTTTTTTTTTTTGTAATGACCTACTAGGAAAATATATTGCGATCTAATAAATTTTTATTTAATATTAATAAATATTATGTCAAACTGAACAAATATGTATTTGAATGAAATATATATCTTTTAAATATTTACACAATATATCATTTCAAACATTTCACATATGAAGTCTACATTTCGTAAAGCGTCGTCTTTTCTTTAAGGGCGGGGTAAAGTTAATTCGGCGAAAAAAAGGCATGTTTTTAAGAATTTTTTTTGGCGTCACGGATAGTGTTCGTTTATTGAAAAATTTACATATAATAAAGTAACATTTGAACAACATTCTCCTAAATTTGCATTGCAAAATATTCAAAATTGAGCGAGTGAAAATTAAACCCCGGAGGCGCCTCGAAAAAAAGTTGGTTTGCGGTGTACACCTTAACTCGCAACAGAATCATCTGAAACAAAAAAATCAAAATGCATTTGTCAAAGGAGATGTTTCTCGAGGTAATGACGGGAGGATTTTTTTCGATTTTTCGATTTTTCGTAGCACTTGGGAGCCAAAAACCCGATTTTCGCTAAAAAAAATCGGCTAATTTGTTGTTGAAAAATTAGTGATTATTAAAAAAAAACAAAAAAGCTCTCGACAATACCTGGTGAATTGTGTGAAGAAGTACTGTGCAAAATTTCAAAGCGATTGGTCCAGTAGATTTTGAGTTATCGTGTACACGGACTTCAAATATGACAAGTCTCAGAAAAACGGTTTGAAAAACTCAGAAGAGTTTGGTCGCTTAGCGCTCATTGCACATAAGTTTGAGAACACTTCTCGATTGCATAAAAATCTGAGAAAATTAATGCATATTAAAGGTACTCGAAAGATTAATTTTGCATAATAATAATTCCAAAATGTTATTAACAAAATTATGAAAAAACAATAGCGCGCCGCGCAGCTACCGCCCAGGTATAAAACCCGGCATGGAGCAATAGACGCTCAAACACTCATAATTTCGTCAAATTACTCCGATCGACTTGAAATTTGAACACAATATTCTTGAGATATTATGCATTCATTTAAAAAATTTAAAAAAAAATGAAAAAAAAAATTTTAACACTTTACCCCGCCCTTAATGACCTACTAGGAAAATATATTGCGATCTAATAAATTTTTATTTAATATTAAGAAATATTATCTCAAACTGAACAAATATGTATTTAAATGGTATAATTTTTTTTTAAATATTTACACAATATATCATTTTAAACATTTTAATCTTTGAATGTATATAGCTACACATATGAAATCTACATTTCATAAAGCGTCGTCTCTTCTTTAACAGAAGGAAAAAGAAAAAATACCCTTTTTTATGGGAATCCTTTTCGGGGATTCGACCATCTTGCATTTTGCCGCAATGTTCAATGTATAAATTATCCACACTGAAAAATAAGGATATCAAACATAGACGAGCTTGGAAAGGATATATAGGCGTCGAGAGGCAGGTTCGCTTGTGCGAGAGGCAGCCACCTGGCGGATTTTCGGGGTACTGACGAATCTGCAGATATGATCGGATGAGATTACGGGTGAATAGGTATTTAGTAACAACGAATAAAATTCAACGCCTGTTTCTCGATGACAGGGAATTCAAATAAATAAATATAGTGGCAGTCAAAATCGCCCAAAATTGGATGGAAAGAAAATTTTCTTTAAAGTAACTAAAAAATAATCAAATAAACGATTATAGTACCTACGACTAGATCTTTTTTCTGGGTGTAGCGATTTCATACCTGCGAGCGATTGCTTTTTAGAAGGCGGCCATTCAGAGAGTATTAGAGATACGGCCTTGAAATTTACACAGAATATTCTTGAAACTATAAACTGTCCAATAAGGCAAACAAAAATTGATTTTTTGAAAATTTTACACTGGTATGGCCCCTTAAGTGTTCGTAGGCTCGATTCGTTGTCCAACCCTACTTAGCACCCAAAAAGAGTTGGAAAAAGAGAGGAAGAGAGGGAGAGAATGAGAGAGAGAGAGAGAGAGAGAGAGAGAGAGAGAGAGAGAGAGAGAGAGAAAATCGTCTATTACAAAATGGCACTTTGTCTTCGATGAACAATTGCTCATTCAAGCAGAACCAGCCGCGAGAAATTGACAAAGAATGACGAAGACGTCCGTTGAAAGGGGTTGAAGGTGATTTCCATCTCCCCTATCATTTTTTTTTTTACATACCACTAGATTTTTTGTGCATTATCCCGATACCAAAAGGAAAAATGATCGTGAAAAGATACTCTGAGGCCAGTAGATCGTTCTGATAAGTGGTCAGACGATTTCGCAAAAATCCCCTAAAATTCATACTCTCTTGAATCGTTAAACTGGCACTAAAAAGCAAAGAGTCTCAAGCTCACTCGAAGTTGGTTCGTTTTTTTGTTAAACAAAAAAATTCTATGGAAAAAAATTTAGTTCCTCCCAAATTCGTTTGGCGAAAAATCCATTGACAGACATTTCAAGATGTAAAAACTCAGGATGAATGTCATTTTTTTAAAGATTTTTTTTTCTTTTTTATCATTCAAAAAAAAGGATAATTAAAATAAAAAAATTATATTCATTTATTCGTGATTGTGGAAATAAATCAAAGTCACAATATTGAAGTATTTCAAAAAGTCGAAAAATCAGTTAAAAATATACTTCAAACATAAATCCATTTTTATTGTATATGGGGCATTCCATCCCAAATCGGACAGTTTGAAAAACTTTTTTTTTTATTTCTTCAATTTTTTTATATTCTTGAGTACCCATCAAAAGACCCTTCCTATTGAATTTTAAGATTTTTTTGATTACTCCTTCAAAAGATATCAAATTAGCAAAAAAACCGCTCTTTTTTGGTATTTTCGTCATAACTTATTTAATAATGGTCCAAATTGAAAGTTTTTTTTTCAATTTTTTTGTTTTTTTATGACCTTTTTAGAAAAAAATACAACAAAAATATTTGGTGTGTTTTCGAATGAGTTTTTTGAGTTTTGAACTTTAAATCGCGTTTTTAAAAGTGAGTGTCATTTTTGATTTTTTTTTAAATTTTTGTTTTAAACATCTATCTATTGAACAATTTTTAAGACTAGTCCGATCGAGGGATCTCCATAACTACTATTTTTTTCGATTTTTGAAAATTATTATTTTTTTCTTTCATAAATTATTATGAATACCAATTTTTGTTACTGTGTAGTATTTTTAAAATCATTTTGAATTAATTTTGACACTCTTTCATTGTTAGCAGATTTTAAAAATTAATAATCAATCGACGAGCGAATAACAATTTTCACATGAGAAACATTATTCAGATGCAAAAGAAAGATTTTATTTGGGATAAAATACTGTGAAGTCAATCACAGGGGGATACAAAAATTTAATTCAATTATTCCAACGAGCAACGGAAACGTATTAGCAAAGAAATATTCTAATTCAGGAAATAATCGTCTATGTAAGGTTTAAAAAAAATAAAATAATTATATATATATTTAAAAAAATACGTAAATAAATAAAAACTTTTGTTATTATTGTTTATAACAGACTTGACGATTAATTATTAATTTTAAGAACCTGTTAACAATAAAAAAGTGTCAAAATAACTTCTCAACATTGAAAAAAATACTGTACAGTAACAAAATTTGGTATTCATAAGAATTTATTAAAAAAAAAAATATTTATTTTTAAAAATCGAAAAAATAGTAGTTATGGAGATCCCACGATCGAACTAGTCTTAAAAATTGTTGGATAGATAGATGTTTGGAACAAAATTTTTTTTAAATAATCTTAAATGACACTCACTTTTAAAAACGCGATTCAAAGTTTAAAACTCAAAAAACTCACTCAAAAACACGCCGAATATTTTTGTTGTATTTTTTCTTAAAAGGCCATAAAAAAACAAAAATCATGAAAACAAAACTTTTAATTTGAACAATTATTAAAGAAGTTATGACCAAAATACCAAAAAAAGACCGGTTTTTTAAATTAATTTAATATCTTTTGAACGAGTAGTCAAAAAAATCTCAAAATTTAACAGGATGGGTCTTTTGATGGGTACTAAAAAATATTAAAAAATTGAGGAAATAAAAAAAGAAAGTTTTTCAAACTGTCCGATTTGGGATGGAATGCCCCATATGTATTCACAAAATATATTCACAAAATATACAGAATATAAACACAAAATATATGATATCTAACTTATTTATAACAATATGCTTATTTAAAAAAAAATAATAACGTATCTCAATCATTGTAAAATCGTTATAAATGTCGAACGATTTTCATTGGCTGGAATAGCATAAACCGTAGTTTCAGTAGATATTCCTCGTCTTGGTCAGACGCGAAATAATTCTCATGTCAAAAATAATTATCCACCAAATTGATCATAATTGTCATTATCCGCGGTCAATTAAATAAAAGCGCAACTGGATCTTCAAGAGCAAGAGCAAGAGAAAGAGAAAAGGGGGGGGGGGCAAAAGGAGAGGATAGGAGATAAAATGTGGAAACGTCGAAAAAAAAGGTGAAACAACAGAAAAAAAAGGACTCAAACTTTAGAGACATACCGAGAGACTCGAAAAGCCCGGGGAAGGAGTAACTCAATTCCATAGATTGTTCTATATATCGGCATTGAGTGCCCTCGCGATGCGGGGGTGGGAACGTTTCGGGGGTAGGGGGTGGGGTAAAGTGAATTGTAAAGTAATTGCATAAGATTAGTCGCGCCCGGGCGTGGAAGCGCAGGCACTCTGTCGGTTACTTCCAGCCCAATGAGCCTCAACGAGACTTTACTTTGATTCGAAATCCTCCCTCTCTCACTCTTTTCCCTCTTCCATCCCTCTATGGCCGCCATTTTTTTATTTTCATCCCTCTCTCACTCCCTCTCTATCTACTTTCAACGTCCTATCCTGTTTTTTCCCTCTCGGCTGTATTTTTATCTCCATCCCTCTCTGCTTTTCCACCCTTGGGCATCCTTTTGCAACCACCCCCTCTAAACCCACCCCTTCAATTCCTCGTTGAGGCCCGCAGCCACTCTTTCCTCTCTTTTCTCTCTCTTTCTTTCTCTCTCTCCATCTGCATTTCATCGAGCTAATTTGTTGAGATACCGCTTGCCAATATTTCAGTCTTTTTTACCCCATTGAACCGCGTAAAAAGCGCGGCGCGGAGAGGGATGAAAAAAAGAACTCGGTGATGCTCCTCTTCTTCTTTCTACTTTTTTTTCCTTTTTTTTTGCTCCTCTCGATGCTTTTCTGCCTCTCGCGATCCCGATGCGGATAATTGCCTCACCAACTCGTGCACGCTTCCGCGCGTCTCTCTCTCTCTCTCTCTCTCTCTCTCTCTTGCAAGCTCGAGTTGATTTATGACCGTACAACGATTTGCTAGCTACTTGCACTCTTCTCTACCCTCTTGTGCGCCCTACGAGAAACGAGAAAAGCAACCTCCTTTTTTTCCAGTTCATTTCTCATATATTCCTTAAGGTCGTGCGCAAACCTCGAAACGCGACATCGAATTTATTCAGTCTTCCTCGAAGGGATCATTGAAACGCTATTTGTAAAAATTCAAATTGGGATTGAAATGCGAAAAAAAACTGGACAAGTGCGAGTCGGACTCACCCACCGAGAGTTCCGTATAAATGATTGATTACGTACTTTAAATAAAGACTATATTTTTTATGATTTAATTAGAAATTTATAGTTTTAAGATTTTTCCCTATACCTGTAGTATAAGACAGTATTACTTGCCAAATTTCATAGCTCTAGGTCAACGGAAAATACCCTATACATTTTGATTCCCTTGAGAGTGTCGAAATATACGTTTATATCACTCAGTACAATAATGGACGCTTTTACGCCCGCAAGCGGACGTGAAAACATCCATATTGCACCCCGTGATATAAAATATCGTACATCACTCGGCGTAAAAACATTTTCTGACTCGTGTAATTGCAGGACTCGTCAGAAAATGCTTTTACGTCCTCGTGATGTAATGTACTATTTTTGCAGCATAAACGGCGGTATCTTTTTTTTACGTTAACTTAGAAGTTTGATTTTTTCACAGCTTCAAGAGACCATAGACCTGAGTATATGGTTTTAATTTTAACTCGATACCTCCACGCGTTCCCAATTAAGGGGGTGTGACAGACAGACGGACGGACAGACGGGCGGACAACAAAGTGATCCAATAAGGGTTCTGTTTTTTCCTTTGGAGGTACGGAACCCTAAAAATGGAAAAAATTATGGTTGAACGAAATGATTGACTACTGTCCATTTTCACCTCACCACACCCAGAAAAAAGATCTAGTCGTAGGTACTATAATCGTTTATTTGATTATTTTTTAGTTACTTTAAAGAAAATTTTCTTCCGATCCAATTTTGGGCGATATTTACTTGCACTATATTTATTTATTTGAATTTCTTGTCATCGAGAAACAGTCGTTGAAGAAAAATTCTATTCGTTGTTACCAAATACCTATTCACCCGTAATCTCATCCGATCGTATCTGCAGATTTGTCAGTACCCCAAAAATCCGCCAGGTGGCTGCCTCTCGCGCAAGCGAACCTGCCTCTCGACGCCTATATATCCTTTCCAAGCTCGTCTATCCTTTATATCCTTATTTTTCAGTAAGGATATTTAATATATTGAACATTGCGGCAAAACGCAAGATGGTCGAATCCCCAAAAAGGATTCCCATAAAAAAGGGTCTTTTTTCTTTTCCCTTCCGTTAAAGAAGAGACGAAGCTTTTCGAAATTGTAGACTTCATATGTGTACATTCAAAGATTGAAATATTTAAAAATACATATTGTGTAAATCTTTAAACAAAAATTATTTCATTTAAAAACATATTTGTTCAGTTTGAAATAATATTTATTAATATTAAATAAAAATTTATTAGATCGCAATATATTTTCCTAGTAGGTCGTTCAAAAAAAAAATTTCATTGACATGAATAGAGTTGTATTAGGCCGGTGTACAACTAAAAAAATTTATTCGGCTTGACTAGGATTTAGTTAAATATACTAAATCTTTTTTCCGGGTGCAGGGCGCATTAAATTATATTTTTTTAACTACCCCAAAAGGGTCGACGGTAACTGAAATTTTTGTTCAGTGCTTTTGACAGAGCTGAAGAAAATGCATTAATTTTTTTTGTCTCGATTCATTGAGAGACTTCATTGAGAGCTTTTTCTTTAAATCTGGAGGAAATGTCTAGTGGCTGAAATATTTTTTTTTTAATTTTTATAACAAGGGACAAGATGATGGATGGAAGAAAAAGGACATTTTTATTTAAAGCTTATTTCAATGATTTGAGGTTTGAAAAAATGAAAGTGTAAAGTTGATATTATAATGAATTATTTAATTAATTAGAATTAAATATGATAATATTAATTATTACTATTAAATATATATTGTCATAAATTAATGTTGTGAGAATGTCTTGCAAGTTGCCAAAAAAAATTTTGAGGTATCTGCAAAAGGTTGACAAGATTTTCCTTCTGCTCTTCCAACTAACTTCTAAAAATTTCGCTTGGGAAAAAAATGATTTAATCTTTGCTGTAAATTCAACAGCTAACTGCCATGCAATGTTTAATTTTCAATTCTTTATGTGCAGAATTGATCCGACAACATTTTTACTCGTAAAAGAAATAATAATAATAATAATAATAATTCTATCACTAGGGGGGATAAAAACTTTCTAAATTTAAAAAATATATATAAATTCAAATGTAATCCGATGTTCACAAATCGCTGGGAAACCATTTTGTATATGGGTCATTCAATGTCAAATCGACCAAAAGTTGGAATCGCTTCTTTCAATTTTGATGAAATTTGGTCAGAAGTTTTCGTTTTCAATGAAACGAAGTTCTACCAAAGGAAAACAAAATTTTGTACCTCTCAGTTAAGTAAAATTGAGAAATCATGTAGTTTTGTAATTTTGAGCAGTACAAAAAAGTAAATCAAAAGTATTGAGGAAAAAAAATTTTTTTTTACCAAAATTAAAAAATGTATATTTTTGAAACAAAACAACACCATCCTGAAAATTTCAGGATCTTTTAAGATCAGTACAAGGTATTATATAAAAAAAAATTTAACCAAAAATGTACTGTTGATCGTGGATTTATGTGATTTTTCGAAACTAAAAGATTCATATTTTTTTAAAAACAAAAAACACTTTTTTGAAAATTTCAGAATCTTTTAAGATCAGTACAAGGTATTATATTAAAAAAATTGAACCAAAAATTTAATGTGCAACTTGGATTTTCACGATTTTTAAAAATTCAAAATTCTCCAAATTCATCGTTTTTCAAAATTTTCTTTCGGAATATTTTTTTTTTCATAGCCCCAAGTATATTCTTCAAGACGAACTCAGAACAATTTTTTCTAACTATAATAGTTTCCGAGATATTTAAAAAATAAACTTGAAAGATTGAAAAAATTGTAAAATTTTGCATAACTTTCGGGAAAAGAATTTAAATTTTTTTTCCTTTGGTAGAACTTTGTTTTATTAAAAATTAAAACTTCTGACCAAATTTTATCGAAACTGAAAGGGGTCGATTCCAACTCTTGGCCGATTTGACAAGAAATAGCCCGTATATATAAAAAAGCAGCTTGATAAGTCAACTGCTTTCCAGGATTTTAGCTAAAAAATAGGAAATCGTGTAAATAAAAGAATCTTGAAGATAAGAAAAGCGTAGTCCTTGGATTTCTTGCACAAAGGAAAATGTCAGTATGCACTCTGAAATCTTGGTCAACATTGCACTACAAACGAGCACGAAAGGGCCAACGTGAGTATCGAGTAAAAAAAAAAAACAAAAAAACCACGAAAAAAGTGAAGAAAATTCACACTCGCACGTGATAGTGAGTTGGGTCATGCAAGCGTTTTTCTTGGAGCGTTGCTTTCGTCAGGGCTTTCCTCTCTCACGACTAACCCCGTTTGCGATTTCGAACTCAGCCCTCGTCCTCGATTTTCAGGGCTTTTATATGGACGTGTGTGTGTGTGTGTTTGTGAGTGAAGTACGAGTGGAAAATTCGTCGACTGCGAAATGGATTTGCGACAAGGTGTCGCGCAGTTCGGGCCAAGAATTCTTGATAAGGGACTTTTCAGCCCCCTGTTTTTTTTCTCATCCCTTATTTCGCACCCCCCTATCTCAACCCCTGTTTCTCCTTGCCTTCCTCCTTCGCGTCCTCGCTTTTTAGACTCAAGCGGTGCACGAAAAGCTCGAAACGAAGAAGGAATTTATCGAGGGGGTAGCTTGGGTTTTTACCCCCTTTTGGGGGTGTGTGTGGGTGTTTATTCCGATGGGAAAAATACGGGAAAGCGAAGAAAAAAGAAACCAGAAGACAGGAATGAGCAGGAAAGCTGCTGGATTCATGATGGAAAACGTGTGAGAGAGAAAGAGTTTGAGCATGAGGTTGGAAAGGGGTAGGTTTTTTAAGGGTTGTGAGCGCCACCAAGACGGAGATGCCGAACAATGTTCGGACGTAATGGCTGCCTGGGGCTATACTTTTATGTTCTGTGAAGGACAGCACACGGTGAAAGCTAATGTCCGCGCGATAAGAGGACCACTGGTCACTATCTCTCCATCCCTCTATTTTTCTCACCCTCTCTCGCGAGAGAGGGTGAGAAAAATTCCTTCTTGCGAGGCCTTTCGCCAAACGCGATTACGTTTTCTCAACCGTGACGGACTGTACTCACGCCGCAGCCCTTCTATTTAGCCAAAGACGTGCATCTTTTTTGTGGAAGAATATCTGCACCCAGAAAAAAGATCTAGTACATTCCCGTGTGTGAAAATTCTAGGGAAGCCCTGTCTTAAGTCGAGACCTCGTCGGGCTTGGACGTGGATGCCCTGTCAGAAATTGCCCTTACACCGCCAGGTTGGGCCCCGACAGGGCAATGCCAAGGTTGCCTGCCAGGCCCATTTATAATATGGCTGACCTGAGGCAACACGTTGAGAACCTTGTCGGGCTTAAACGTGGATGCCCTGTCATGAATTGCCATAACACCGCCAGGTTGGGCCCCGACAGGGCAATGCCAAGGTTGCCAGGCCCATTTATAATATGGCTGACCTGAGGCAACACGTTGAGAACCTTGTCGGGCTTAAACGTGTATGCCCTGTCATGAATTGCCATAACACCGCCAGGTTGGGCCCCGACATGGCAGTGCCAAGGTTTCCAGGCTTACTTACAATATGGCTGACTCAAGGCAACCCGTTGAGGACCTTGTCGGGCTTAAATCCGGATGCCCTGTCATGAATTGTCATAACACCGCCAGGTTGGGCCGTGACCGGGCGCCAAGTTTGCCAGGCTTACTTACAATATGGCTGACCTAAGGCAATCCGTTGAGGACCTTGCCGGGCTTCGATCGGGCAATCCACATTTAAAGAAGTCGGTATAATTACAACAGAACCAAATCGGGCCCAAATAGGGCGAAAGTATCGGAGCCCTAGTTATTTCAAACATGGCACTGACGAGGCAACCCTTTGAGGACCTAATCGGGCGTCACGGGGAGTTAGTTCCGAGATTCGTCATGAGATGTCGCATACGGCGTGCGCTCTCTCGCATACGGAATATGCAAATAGTATGCTTATATAGCCGAAGTGGGAGCACGGGTTGTATTCGATACCGAAGAGTCAGGCCTCTCAGGAAGTCATGCCTCGAGGGAAGTCATACCCGCAAGATTTCTACATAGGAATCCTCTGCTTTCCCACACGGAAATATAATATACCGGAAAGTACATTTTTCGATATACGTAAAAATATATTTAAAATATATTTGAAGTGTACATTATATATTCTAAATACGTTTTAGATGTATCTAAAATATATATCAGATATATATTAAATATATAATATGTATATTCCATATAAGAAATATAATTCAAAATATATTCGTGATAAGTACGTTTTCGGCAGAAAATATTTCTTTGAAGTATATATTTAATATATTTTAGATATATGATTATTGTGCATAAAAATATATTTTTTGATATATTTAAAAGCATAGATTGTGTATTTGTAAACATACATTAAAATTATATCGAAAATATATCAAACGTACACTCAATATATATGTTTGATGCATTTAGTATATATCTTAAATATATTTTTTACATAAATATTGTGTATATTTAAACACAAATTAAAAATGTATCTAAAATATATAGAACATGCACTCAATATATATGTTTGATATATTTAGTATATATCTTCAATACATTTTTTATATTTATATTGTAATATTTTTAAATAGATTAAAAATATACCTAAAATCATATTTGTAATACATACATTTTCGGACAAAATATACTTAATATATCCAAAAATATATTTTCCGTAATATTTGCCGATATATTTTATTTCCATGTGGGTTATACTATTTTTTTGTAAAAATTCACTTTGAGAATTATCAATAATATATTATTATTAATAATTATTATTAATAATAATAACAATAATGTTATCATTATTAAAATGATTCAATTTGACAATCGACACGTATAGCCATACTACGTACGTCTAGGGCCCTGATAGGGCTTGACCATGGACTTGTCGTGGATTCGACATGGCAGACGTGAGGCGGTTGTAAACGCTCTCACTTGGCAACCTTCTAAGGCCCCTGTTGAAAAAGCGTGACCGTCCATTCAGGGGCCCTATTGGGCTTCCAGTCAAGGGCCCGAAGTAAGTTAGGGAAACCGATCGGGGCCTAGTCGTGGCCTTAATGAAATTCACGCACGGGTTTAACTAAATCCTAGTGAAGCCAAATAAATCTTTTTAGTTGTAGCCTGGCCTAATAGAACTCTATTGAGGTCAACGAAATTTTTCTTTCTCATGACTTAGGAAAATATATTGCGATCTAATAAATTTTTATTTAATATTAATAAATATTATTTCAAACTGAACAAATGTGTATTTAAATGAAATAATTTTTTTTTTCAATATTTATACAATATATATTTTTAAACACTTCAATTTTTGAATGTATAGCTACACAAATGAAGTCTACAATTTTGTTGAGCTTCGTCTTTTCTTTGACAGAAGGGAAAAGAAAAAAAACCTTCTTATGGGAATCCTTTTCGGAGATGCAACCATCTTGCGTTTTGCCGCAATGTTCAGTGTATTAAATATCCATACTGAAAAATAAGGATATCAAACATAGACGAGCTTAGAAAGGATATATAGGCGTCGAGAGGCAGGTTCGCTTGCGCGAGAGGCAGCCACCTGGCGGATTTTTGGGGTACTGACAAATCTGCAGATACGATCGGATGAGATTACCGGTGAATAGGTATTTAGTAACAACGAATAGAACTTTTCTTCAACGCCTGTTTCTCGATGACAGGGGATTCAAATAAATAAATATAGTGGAAGTAAATATCGCCCAAAATTGGATGGAAAGAAAATTTTCTTTAAAGTGACTAAATATAATCAAATAAACGATTATAGTACCTACGACTAGATCTTTTTTCTGGGTGTGGAAAAAGGGGTTGACACACTTCCGGAGTTCATAGGGGATGAAATATTTGTTCTTACACTGAGGAAGTAATTTTGTTGAAAATGCAAAAATTTGTTTGACTGAACCAAATATTTGTTTCCGGACGTTCAACGAGATCATTTTGGTAATTCAACAAAGATACAGTGGAAGTTTTAGTTGAATCGGTTAAATCGTTGCTTGAATGGGCAAAGTTTCAGTTCAATCGAATAAATATCTTTGTACCAAATAAATTGTGTGATTGAAAATACGAATTGTTTTTTGTTACAGCTAAATTTATTTAGTTAAAATATATTAGAAATTAACGAAATATTTCTGTACTCAGTAACGTGTAAATTGGATCAAACTGTATTTGGAAATTGACCAAATAATTTCGTTCACCTCATATCTTATGGTTAATCAAATCCATTTGTCGAATTAATTATAGTTTCATTATTTGAAACAAATTAATAATAAATCAACAAAAATTTTTTTAACTAAATGAATTTAGTTGTTTTAACTGAACTTTTTTCTCAGTGTATGCCTATAATATTCATATTGAGATATATTCAATGACAGATTTTCTCAAAGATGCATATGAAATAATAACTAACTTTTTAAAAAATATTAACAATTTTCTGATGACGATAAACTATCGAAAAAAGTGTATTTGGGGCATTGCATGTCAAATCAACCACTTTAAAACCCGACCCCTTTCGATTTGGCTGAAATTTTGTTTTTCTTTTCTACCCAATTGAAAACATTTTTCACTAAATTTTCAAATTTTTTTATCCAACCCAAAAGAAAAAGTTTTTTTTTTTTAAATGACTATAACTTCTTCAAAAATTGACTAATTGGAACGTTTTTTTGAAAATTTTCGTTTTTGAATGTACTTTCCGAAAAAAATACAAAAAAACATTTTTAAATATTAAAATCTATGAAATTTTTCACTTATTTAAGAAAAACCATCTTTTTATCGAAGTTTAAAAGTGGTTGATTTGACATGGAATGCCCCATTTTCTAATGAAGGTGCTTAAAAAATTTAAACAGTTTTATTTTAAAAAACACTTTGAGAATCACAATGAATTTTTATAAAACAATTGATTTAATCGACGATCGATCATCAATAATTTTGACAGTGCATTATCCTAAAACCAGTGTCGCTTTTTCTAAACACGATATTCTTTTCTAAATAAGATGCATTTTTTCAGAATCAGAACCAGAATCTTTCTTTGAGAAAAGGGCACTAAAAAAAATACAGTTAATTATTCTAAAGATTGTTTACCCAACATTCAAGTGTTACACTTTCCTAAAAACATTTTTTTTTTCGGAACATATTGCAGTATTCTAGAATCTGGGCACTTATAGATATAACAGTGACTTTTCTTAATAACTGCACTTAAAATTATAACATTGCACTTTTCCTAAAATCACTCTCTTTACCCGACACAATGCACTTTTCTAGAAACTGTGCACTTAAAAAATAGTGACTTTTTCTAAAAGCTGCACTTATCAAATTTAAACACTACAAATTCTTGAAACAGTTCGCTCTTCTTTATATGACGAGAACTTTTTTAAAATCCAAACACTTTTAAAATAAGCAGACAGTTTTTCCAATGGCGGCACTTATAAAATTGTAAAACTACACTTAGACCTAAAACTGCGTTTTTCTCCAAATAAAATACACTTTTCTAGAAACTATGCATACAAAAAATTGTGAATTTCCTAAAAAATGTAACACTAAAAATTTTTGAAAAACTACGCTCTTTTTTTAAAAGGACATTTTTTAGAAACCGAACACTCTAAAAATAAGCAGAGAGTTTTTCGGACGACTATACTTATAAAATTATAAAACTGCAATTTTAGTAGAATCGGGCTCTTTTCCAAAAATAATAAATCCGTCCCGAAACTAAACACTTCAAAAAGAAAAAGTGACTTTTTCTAAAAACTGCACACATAGTCGCAACACTGCGAGCCTCTAAAAAACCTACACTTATTGAAATGCAATGAACTTTTCTAAAAATAGTGCACTTTTTCAAAATGGCGAATTGCTCTAAAATCAATGGTGTTTTTCCTTATAATAAAAAATGCACTATTTTTAGAATGGAGTTTTCGAGTAAACGAATCGCTAAATGTGCATATTTGCGGAAAGGGCGGTTTTCCTCTCGGAATAACAACAACCCTGTGACATGCCTTTTACATGGACTGTTTATTTTTATATATATTTATATTTTTCTTTATCTTCTTGAAGAGGGTGGTGTGCGTGGCTAATGAAATATCCGTGCCGCTTTAAACGAGTTACGAAACGCCAGACTCGGAATCATCCCTCTACCCCTTCAGACAACACAACGCGTTTCCCCGGGCAATAGATAAAGAAATAGGGAGGGGAGGAGAGAAATCCACGATTATATATATGAGGTATTCCCGCTCAACGGGACCCCCTTTTAGGCCGACCTCTTTCGATTTTCTTGAAACTCGAGTATGTTTTAGTGTTGCCTGAAAGAATATTGCACACAAATTTTCAGATCTCTAGCTATAATACTCTTTGGAATACACCAAAAGTTATATTTCAAAATTTTTGCGTATTGAGCGCTTCGGAACTTTGGCACGGCGCGAAATAAAATCGAAAAAATTCTTTGACAATAGCTTTCGATAGGAAATTTCCTGCGCTTTTCGAAAAAAATATCAGCGATTCCGAAAAAAAACCAGTTCATTCAAATTTCGGCCTAAAACCGAAAAAATTGATTTACAAAAAAAGAGCATAATTCAATTCAGCGGAACAATTTTTTTCATGTTTTGTATTATATCTGAGAGGTCATGATATAAATTTAAAATTGGAACTCGCATCCGTTTATTAATGCCAAGTCTTTTAGTAGGATAAAAATTATTAAATATCGTGTTTTTCGTATTCAACAGTTCCCTGATGTATTATATAGCGTTTTTTTTTACCGAATTTTGAATTTAGTAAATTTATTTCATTAATTAAATTAAATTAATTAAACAATCAAATTTAGCCAATTTATTAGATTAAATTAATTGAATTAAATTTATTAAATCAAATTTATTGAATTTTGAATTTAATAAATTTAGAAAATTCTAAATTCGTTAAAAAAAACTATATGATATATCAGAGAACTGTTGAATACGAAAAATACAATATTTAAGAATTTTTATCCTAGTAAAAGACTTGGCATTGGTAAACGGATGCGAGTTCCAACTTAAAATTTATATCGTGACTTCTCAGATATATACAAAATATGAAAAAAATTGTCCCGCTGAATTAAATTATGCTTTTTTTTGGAAATCATTTTTTTTTTTGTTTTTCGCCGAAATTCAAATGAATTCGTTTTTTTCGGAATCGCTGATATTTTTTTCGAAAAGCGCAGGAAATTAGCTATCGAAAGCTATTGTCAAAGAATTTTTTCGATTTTATTTCGCGCCGTGCCAAAGCTCCGAAGCGCTGAATACGCAAAAAGTTTGAAATATAACTTTTGGTGTATTCCAAAGAGTATTATAGTTAGAGATCTGAAAATTGGTGTATAATATACTTTCAAGCAACACTAAAACATACTCGAGTTTCAAGAAAATCGAAAGAAGTCGGCCTAAAAGGGGGGCCCGTTGAGCGGGAATACCTCATATATATCTATACGACCCCTCTCGGTTCGCTACACGAGAAAACATATTGTTGTCGAATTTACGGAGTGTGTGCATTGCTCCCGTATATTCCCCTCCCCCAATTCATCCCCGCACGGATTCTTCAACCGCATCGTATAACACCATTTCATACCCCCTTCTCGTTGAGCTTTTCATCGCTTTTCATTTCCATCTTACGAGGAAAACCGAAAATTCAAATCGATTAAATAATCAGAATAATTCTGACTCAGGCATCATAAAAATAATTGAAATTTGCTACCCCCAAAAATGTAGCGTTAGAATGGAAACTGTGATTCTAATTATTGATATTTAGTAACAAGCATTTTTCATCCTCTAATTTTGTTTTTAAGGTTTTGCTGGTTTATGTGTATTAGAGTAATTGATTATTGGTAAATTATTGAGTGTTTGCGGTGGGAGAAGTAGAATTGAACATTTTGATATTAAATTTTGAGTCATTGTTAAAATAGAGATCAGAGCTTTTTAGACTAGACAAATCAGTTCTAAATTTTTTATATCGTTTTTATAAATATTTAATAAATATTCAATATTATCTGAATAATTAATCAGATAATATTGATACAAAATTTAAAAATTTTTATTTTATTTTGAGGATATATTCTTGAAGGTCTAAACTTTAAGAAAATGCAAAAAAAAAAATGATTTTTTCAAAATTCTGGACCAGAATTAAAGATACATGTTACCTTACAAATTATATTTGCTCATTAGCATTTTTTAACAAATTTATGTTGAGAGGATTTCCAAAATTCATAATTGATTTGCAAAAAACTGATTTACGAAAAAAAACTTACCATGTAAAAATTGATTTCAGAAATGAAACGTTCACGACACTCTTATTTAATTTCTTTACCGATGAAGCAAAAATTAATTGCGATTTTATAGAAGGGTCATTCTATGTCAAATCGGACAAGAGTTGGAATCGACCCCTTTCAATTTCGATGAAATTTGGTCAAATGTTTTCGTGTTTAATACAACGTAGTTCTACTAAAGGAAAAAAATTGAACAAATTTTTTTCGAAAGTTATGAACGATTTAAAATTTCACTCAGAATTCAAAATTCATCAGTTCAAAATTTCAGGATCTTTTAAGATCAGTACAAGGTATTAGATGAAACAAAATTGAACAACAAATTTTATGTTAATCGTGGATTTACACGAATTTTAAAAATTCGAAAATTCGTATTTTTGAAAAAACAAAAAACACTTTTCTGAAAATTTCAGGATCTTTTAAGATCGGTACAAGGTATTATATATAAAAAATTGAACTAAAAACTTAATGCCGAACTTGGATTTTCAGGATTTTTGAAAATTCAAAATTCTCCAAATTCATCATTTTTCAAAAAAAAAAAAAAAACAAAAAAAATCGTAGCCACAAGAATATTTTTCAAGACGAACCCAGAACTATTATTTCTTAACGATAATAGTTTTCCAGATATTGAAATAATAAACTTGAAAGATTTAAAAAATGATGTAATCTAGAATCTATAACTTTGGAAATTTTTTTTTTAATTTTTTTTCCTTTGGTAGAATTTCGTTTTATTAAAAATGAAAACTTCTGACCAAATTTTATGAAAAATGATAGGGTTCGATTCCAACTCTTGGTCGATTTGACACGGAATGACCCAGAATAATTTTGAATTTTTGAAATATTGGGGTTTTTCGTCTTTCTCTCGCACTTTCGACCGTCGATTTTTTCGCACAATATTGCGGGACGTTTCGTCCCAAAAGTGTACGAAAGAGATTACGTGTACTTGCGGCTTGTTCAGTCGCTCGACGAGCGAGACTCAATCCCCGCTACATTAACTCCGTCTATCGGGGGTTGTTCCTCTCACTCGTCCCCGCAGCTTCTTCTCATTGCCGATAGGGCTCATCGGACCATCTCGAGAATCTCGTTCACGGCCCACACACACATATAATAAATGGGGCATTCCATCCCAAATCGGACAGTTTGAAAAACTTTTTTTTTTATTTCCCCAATTTTTTTATATTTTTGAGTACCCTTCCTGTTAAATTTTGTGATTTTTTGGATTACCCGTTCCAAAGATATTAAATTAACAAAAAAACCGCTCTGTTTTTAGTATTTTGGTCATAACTTCTTTAATAGTGGTCCAAATGAAAAGTTTTTTTTTTCAAAATTTTGTTTTTTATGGCCTTTTCAGAAACAATACAACAAAAATATTCGACGTGTTTTTGAATGAGCTTTTTGAGTTTTAAAATTTAAATCGCGTTTTTAAAAGTGAGTGTCATTTTTTATTTATTTTTTTAATTTTTTGTTTCAAACATCTATCTATTCAACAATTTTTAAGACTAGTCCGATCGTGGGATCTCAATAACTAATATTTTTTTTCGATTTTTGAAAATTAAATTTTTGTTTTAATCAATTATTATGTATACCAATTTTTGTTACTGTATAGTATTTTTTAAATCATCTTAAAGTAATTTGGACACTTTTTCATTGTTAACAGATTTTAAAAATTAATAATTAATCGATGAGCAACGGAAACGTATTGGCAAAGGAATATTCTAATTTAGGAAATAATCGTACATGTAAGGTTTTCAAAAAAATATGTGAATAAACAAAAACTCTTGTTATTATTGTTCATAAACAGACTTAACGATTAATTATTAATTTTAAGAACCTGTTAACAATGAGAGAGTGTCAAAATAAATTTTTAATATTGAAAAAAATACCATAGAGTAACAAAAATTAGGTCAAAATAGATTTTAAATATTGAGAAAAATACTATACAGTAACAAAAATGTGTATTCATGATAATTTATTTTTAAAAAAATTTCAATTTTGAAAAATCGACTTAGTTATTGAGATCGAATCGGACTAGTCTCAAAAATTGTTGAATAGATTTTTAAAACAAAAAATAAAAAAAATAAAAAAATGACAATGACTCTTAAAAACGCGATTTAAAGTTTAAAACTCAAAAAACTCATTCAAAAACACGTCGAATATTTTTGTTGTATTTTTTTCTGAAAAGGCCATAAAAAACAAAAATTAAAAAAAAAAAACTTTTAATTTGGACCATTATTAAAAAAGTTATGACCAAAATACCAAAAAAAGAGCGGTTTTTTTTATTAAATTAATATCTTTTGAACGGATAATGAAAAAAATCTCAAAATTTAACAGGAAGGGTCTTTTGATGGGTACTCAAAAATATAAAAAAATTGAGGAAAAAAAAAGTTTTTCATACTGTCCGATTTGGGATGGAATGCCCCATAAATATATATATATATATTAGGGCGATTTTTTTCGACTTTTTTAAATTTTCATCCCTCCCCACCTAAAATGCTGTTGCATATGTCTAAAAGAAACTACCCTGAAAGTTACAGCCCTTAATATTAATGTTAAGTACTCGCCCTTCGCGTGAAAAGATTTCCCATCTAAAATACACATAAATAAAAAACTTTTTTCTTCAAATTGCTATAACTCCGCGGCATTTCATGCTATCATATTGTCCTTGGTCGCAATTTACGCAAAATTGAACGGTCTTCAAAAGTGTCCTGAGCAGCATAAGTGTAATTTACACTGGTGAGATGGTACGAGTCACTAAAGTTGATTTTGACCCACACTTCTCGTTTTTTTGCTGTTATTATTGAAATGATCGGCGTTATCGAAAAATTGCAAAAGAAAGTTTTGTTGGAAATTTAATTTCCTACAAAAAAGGTCCTTTAGACCTACTTGAGAAAATTGATATTTCTTGAGATATTGAACCTTAATTTATTTGCGGTATAAAATTTTTACGGTTTATCGAACCAAAAGTTCTTAATTGTTGATATTCCATATCATTTCGCCACTGGTGATATGATATGTGATATGGTGATATGATATAGAATATCAAAAAATTGAAACTTTTGGTTGAATAAACCATAAAAATTGTATACCAAAACCAAGTTAAGGTCCAATATCTCAAGAAATATCAATTTTCGCAAGTAGGTCTAAAGGACTTTTTCTGTAGAAAATTGAATTTCCAACAAAACTTTCTTTTGCAATTTTTCGATAACGTTGATAATTTCGAAAACAACAGCAAAAAAACGAGAAGTGCAGGTCAAAATCAACTTTAGTGACTCGTACCATCTCACCAGTGTAAATTACACTTACGCTGCTGAGGACACTTTTGAAGATCATTCAATTCTGCGTAAATTGCGACCAAGGACAATATGATAGCATAAAATGCCGCGGAGTTATAGCAATTTGAAGAAAAAAGTTTTTTATTTACGTGTATTTTAGATGGGAAATCTTTTCGCGCGAAGGGCGAGTACTTAATATTAATATTAAGGGCTGTAACTTTCAGGGTAGTTTCTTTCAGACATATGCAATAATATTTTAGGTGGGGAGTGAAAAAAATAAAAAAAGTAAAAAAAAAATCGCCCTAATATATATGTAGCTTCTATCAAAATGACACACATATACTACTCTATATAATATTAGGTACATAATACCGTCGAGGAAAGTTGACGATCCGTTCTCATCGTCGCGTCGTATTAGGGGTGGTTTTTTTTTTTAAGTTACGAACGAACGAACGGGATTACACAACCACGAGAGAGAATGATGGATCGGCGTCATCATGCCGTTACGCAAAATATTCTTGTATTGAGCCTCTGACAATCCCTCAAAGTGAATTTGGCCTTTCGATCTTTGGGATGAGGTAAGAGGAAAAATATTGATCATTTTTTTGGACATTTTTATATATATACTTTTTTTTCAGGGACAAAAGTGATAATTTATGTGGCATAATGAACTTAGAATTTGAGGTTTATGTTTCCAGACATAAATTTAAATTGATGAAAGGAAAAAAAAATGCCATGTATTTAATTGTAATTTAATCGAATTTCATGGAGTTGACTTCCGGGAGATTTGAGTTTTGTAATGGAATCATTCGACATATTTTTGATGATTATGTTTGGAAAAATTTAATGGATAGGAAAGTCCCGAAAACTTGAATATTAATGATCTTTATAAGTTTTGTTATCGAAAAACTGAAATTCTAAACAACGAATAAATTATTGTTATCACGATGGTTATGTTTGAAAAAATTTAATGAATAGGAACGTCCCGAAATCTTGAATAGTAATCATCGTTATAATTTTTTTTATCGAAAAGCATGGAAAATTAAAAATCTAGACAATGAAAACATTATTATTATTATTATTATTATTATTATTATTATTATTGTTATGAGCGCGCAAAATTTCCAAAATGACTTTCCACGCTAAATCAGATCAAAATAATAACATTTTTATGTCAATTGTTTATCAAGAGTTAGGAAAAGAGTTAGAAAAATGGTCACTCTTCAAAAAAGCACATATTTCATATCAGAGATTTTTTCATTTCATTCAAACATTATTTTGAGGTTAAAATCCGCTTACACTTCCTACATCTTCCCATTTATGACCATTTTACCCCACCTTCGCCTGTAAATCAATTTCGTGAATAACCTCACGGTAAAAAAAGATATGAAATTTTAAACATTTTTACTATACAACTGTCAAACTGTACAACTGTAATATACAACTGTATATTAAAATTAAAAGAGTGAACATTAAAAATTAATATCCCCGTATATGAAAATGGTTTTTATATACTCTTTCGCAATTTTAAGATCCATTATCGGAAATTAATACTCTCATGTCTTAAAATTACAAACAATCACGGTATAAAATGTCTTCAAATTTACTATAAAAAAGAATATTTATGACAGCATCACGGCTTTTTTCAAACAGTTTTAAGGGTTCGCATAACGAATGAAGGGTCAGGAGCTCTGAACTTAAGTTATGAGGGGTTACTTAACTTATGAGGGGTCAGGAACCCTGGAATTGAATTTTGTGGCTTCACATAACCTACGAGGGGTTAGAAATTAAGTTACGAGGGATTACTTAAGTTGTGAGTATTCACTTAAGTTATGAGGGGTCAGATTTTCCGGAATACAGTTTTGAGAGTTCACATAACTTATGAAGAGTCAAGGGTCCCGAAATGAAGTTATGAAAAGTCACTTAACTTATGAGGGGTCAGGAATCCTGGAATTAATTTTGCGGCTTTACAAAACCTACGAGGGGTCTGAGGTCACGAACTTAAGTTATGAGGGGCAACTTGAGTTATGAGGGGTCTCTTAGGTTATGAGGGGTCTCTTAGGTTATGAGGGGTCTCTTAGGTTATGAGGGGTCAGGTTCAAACATGTTTTGAGAGTTTCCATAACTTATGAGGGGTCAGGTGCCCCGAAATTAAGTTACGAGAGCTCACTTTACTTACGAGAGGTCCCGTTTTTATTCAAATCAGTTTTGAGGGTTTATTAAACTTATGAGAGGCTAGAAGCTCCGGCCCTTTTATTCTCAAATGAGACATTAATTGTTATAGGTTGAAATAATTGATCGAATTACGTTGAAATATTTATTCAACGGATACGAATTTGCTTTGGGAATGATTTTGAAGTTAAAACATGATATATTCACTCGTTAACCAACCGGCCGGACAATAGCACCCTCGTCACTCTTTGCTTCTGAATTTTTAATGCGCACACATAATATATATATATATACTAGGGTGGTCCTTATTTAGGCTATGTTGTTTTTGCTTTTGACGATAGTGCTAAATCGGTTTTAAATAAATAAATAAAAACTCATACTAAATTTCAGCTTGATATCTCAATTTTAACCTGGCCCCCACGGCAGTCAAAATTTTTAAGGGGAAATACGTGTATTTTATACGGTCAATGGTTTTAACATTTTTTCAACTTAGTTAATATTGATTTAAAAATTTGAAACTTGGCACATATATTGCTCATAGTATAAGGTATATTTGTAGTATTTTATCAGATTTTTCATCTTCGATTTTCGACATACCCTCTCGCTAAAAAGTTTGGACACATTTTTCGAATTTCGCACCACACTAAACGTTTGATTGCGGAGTCAATAATGAAGATAGCTATATTTTCCAAGCGGCGTTTGAAAGAGGACATATTAACCTTCATTTTGGTTTTTTTTAAATTTCTTTACGATTTTTTTTTAGCCCGGTACGCACTTTTGAACATGGCAAATGGCCATGTTCAAAAGTTCGTACCGGGCCAATGACCATGTTCAAAAGTGCGTACCGGGCTCAAAAAAAATCGTAGAGAAATTTCTAACAAAGCAAAATGAAGGTTAATATATCCTCTTTCAAACGCCGCTTGGAAAAAATAGCTATCTTTATTATTGACTCCGCAATCAAACTTTTAGTGTGGTGCGAAATTCGACAAACGTGTCCAAACTTTTTAGCCGGAGGGTATGTCGAAAATCGAGGATGAAAAATCTGATAAAATACTACAAATATACCTTATACTATGAGCAATATATGTGCCAAGTTTCAAATTTTAAAATCAATATTAACTAAGTTGAAAAAATGTAAAAATCATTGACCGTATAAGATACACGTATTTCCCCTTTAAAACTTCGACTGCCGTGGGGGTCAGGTTAAAATTGAGATATCGAGCTGAAATTTGGTATGCATTTTTATTTATTTATTTAAAACCGATTTAGCACTATCGTCAAAAGAAAAAACAACATAGCCTAAATAAGGACCACCCTAATATATATATCCATATATGGAGAGAGAGTGTATTAAATTTAAATAAAAATACCGGCAGCCGTGTTTCACAAGCCGCTCCCTATAAATCAGGGAAAGCTTGGTCGAGCGCGAAGCCCTCCGAGGTCCGAGAGAATATACTACCCCCTTTCCTCCCCCAGACCCCTCTATATTTATGTTCTTCTCTCCGGTAAAAAAAAAATGGCGTCTATTCGCGGACCTCACCTACTACATCCAACTACCAGAGAAATCTGATGCCGCGTACTCACTTTCTGCCTCCCCCTTCTTTTTTACCCTTTTCCTCTCTATTTTCCTCTGTACTCTGTATACTCTGCTGCTGTCCGCACCAGAAAAAGGTCGACACGAAAACCTTCCAACGAATCTTCCGATTTTCATTTTTATTTTCCCCCTTTTTTTACCCCCAAACTACCCCCGTATACGCGAATTTCTATCCCGTCTCTTCCGGATGTCTATTAATCAATCCAACGTGCACGAGCCCGAAATGCACCTGCGAAGAGGAATGAACAAATTCGTGGACGATTTTTTCTTTAATTTTTGCCCAGTGAATTATTGCTTATCGACCGCTTGATAATCGCTGAGGGAAAGGGTTGAAGTGGTTTTTTAAATTTCTTGCTTAATCGATCGAGGAAAAACGGAAATGGAGGCATTCCACGTCAAGTCGGCCACCCAATTTTTTGAAATCACCAAAAATCGCATACAAATTTTTATAAAGTGGTTCTAACTGTCAAGAAAATTCGTGATTTTTTTCAGATTTTCATATTACACATTTTGGCCTGAAGAAAATACAAAAGAATTTCTTGTTTCATTTCCTAACTCGAAAATTAATCATCGTACGAAAAAAAAAGTAGAACATGAAATTTAGGATTTTCAACGTACTTTTCACTGAAATTTTTTACGAACTCCTCCGAAAGCTCTATATGCCATTTTCGGAGCAAATAATGTTTTGATATTTTTTTTCTCAGAATCGACATCTTCGATTTGTCCGTAGTTCAAACAGTTTTTTACTTGATATATTTACAGACTGTAAAAAAATTGGCTCAGTGGAGAATCCATTCCTTCCCATGCATTTTTCATTCCAAATGAATACACAAATTTCTTTGTGCATTAACAGGGTTGAGACTATCCATAGATATTTTCCAAAGCCCGCATTTTTGTTTATTTTTTGTACTTTTTTAATTTTTAAAAACTTTTTTCATTTTTATTTTTTTAATAACTTTTTGTACATTTAAATAAACTTTATTAATAGACCCATGAACACCGATTAAATCTATTCAAATTTGAGTCAAAGGCTACTCATGTCTCTCGATTGCAAAATAGAATCAATTTACACTCTTTGGATACACCAACGTTTCTATGGCCAATGAGTACTTTTTTAGTTTGATGTGGGCATGATTTTTGGGAATGAAGCAACGATACTGCTTTGTTCCTGAAATCGTCTTCGCAGTATCAACACGAGATTATTTAATTATTTTTCCCTGTCTACGATTAATAATGATAAAATATTAATATCTACACTATTTCGTTAAATTACTCTATAATGATGGATTGTATCAATAAAAATTAATTTGAAATAATGGATTCTCCACTGCGCCAATTTTTTTATAGTCTGTAAATATATCAAGTAAAAAGCGGTTAAAATTACAGACGAATCGAAGATGTCAATTCTGAGAAAAAAAATATCAAAACATTATTTGCTTGGAAAATAGCATATTGAGCTTTCGGAGGAGTTTGTAAAAAAATTCAGTGAAAAGCACGTTGAAAATCCTACATTTTTTGTTGTACTTTTTTTTTCGTACGATGAATAATTTTCGAGTTACAAAATGGGACAAACAAGTTTTTTGTATTTTTTTTTTGGCTAAACAATGTAATTTAAAAATCTGAAAAAAATCACAAATTTTCTTGATAGTTAGAACTACTTTCTAAAAATTTGTGTGTGATTTTTGGCGATTCCAAAAAAAGAGTGGCTGACTTGACGTGGAATGCCTTATTGGTAAATTGGGGTCCTTATTTTTTAATGGGTGTATTTTTAGATGAGCTTTTTCGGTGAAGCTTTTTTGCTTCTTTGCTAAGTTTTTTTTTTTTCTTAGTAATAATGCATTGATATTTTTAGATGAAATTTCTACAATTGTGAAAAAAAAATTAAACTTGGGTTGAGTTGAAACTTATTTTAGAATTTCTCGACTAATTGGTGAAAGAATGAAAAAATAATATGAATGTCAAGATCTTTCTTTTATTATTTCATTTTTTTACCAAGCTTTTTTATGAAACTTTTCCACTTGTTTGGAAGGAAAGTTTTGTTTCGTAATAATGCATCGATATATTTAAACGAAATTTCTAAGACCGTGAAAATGTTCAACTGGAGTAAAGATATTTTTTGAGATTCTCGTTCAATTCGTGAAAGAAAGAACTATAATCACTATTGTGGGCTTTCTTTTTATTATTCGAACTTTTGTTCAAGGTTTCTCTGTGGAGCTTTTTTTGCTGCTTTGCAAAGTCAGCTTCGTTCATAAATAATGCATCAATATGTTTAAAAAAAATTCTGCGATCGCCAAAAAAATATTTTATTCGGAAGCGATGAAGTTACTTTTAGTTTCTTGCTTAATTCGTGAAAAAAATTGAATTGTGGTACATTTCAATTTTTGTCCAAAGTTAAAGTAAAGCTTTTTTTTTGCTCCTTGATAAAGTGAATTTTGTTTAGTATCAATACATTGATATATTTAAACAAAATTTCTAGAAACATGAAAAAATTATTTAACTTTAAAAAATATCAAAAAAATATTTACCTATATTTATTTCTCGTTTAATTCGTGAAACAAAAAAATAATTGTTTTTGTATTTTCTAATTTTTTCAACGAGCTTTCTCTATAAATCTTTTTCGCTCCTTGGCAAAGTAAGTTTTGTTTAGAAATAACGCTTTCATAAATTTAAACAAATTTTCTAAGATCTTCGAGGGAAAATAATCATTTTTTTTTTTCAACACGGAAAAAAATGATCAGTGAGAACTGCTGAGATTCCCATTAATTTCAACAGTTTTCCCCATCAACATCGCCTTCTGGAAGGGCAAACAGTGAAATTTGCATATTTCTTTAATACAATATACAGATGTCACATATGATATGGTACATGCCCATCAGACGAATTTTTACACTGTGGAACAGTAAAAATGTACACTATGTGAAACGTTATATTTCTGTTGTATCCGGTGAACTTTTTACACATTTCACATTGTAAAAATTATCCAGGGCCCGTGAAAAAGTACAGTGAACATAGTAAAAATTGAAAAGAACGTAGTATATTTTGCGGTGCGTTTTTTATTTTTCACTGAAAATACTGCAATTTATAAAATAAATTATAGTGTAGTGAAACGTTTCGATATTTGAATAAATTCAAATTTATTCAAATATTGCAATTAACCGTTATTTATCCTCGCTCAGGCTCATAACTACGAGGGCTTGTACTTGATTAATTAATCGTGAGATCAATTAATGAAGCGAATCTAGTTTAACCTCGCACCTATAAAGAGCACGAGCGTCACCGAAATGCAATGGTGATCCGTTAAGAAAATATAGTCTTCAGGCCATAGGACTGCTCGACCACAGAACGCGGGTGATGGTCCAACAATTGTACGTCAATTGAGGACGCCGATGTTGGTAATACATCGGACCTTATAGGTGCTCGCAGGCTCTCTCGCTGGCGCGAGAGCGCGCGCCGTCCGACGCCATCTAGCGGATCTCGGGCGAAACGCAGAGATCGTGGCACGCCGCAGGTCGTCCCGTTACAGTGCCACGCTGTAAAAATTGAAATTGACGTTGCATATTTTGCGGCGCGCATTTGATTTTTCACTGGGAACACTGCAATTTCTAATTACGTGCTTTGAACATTCTACAGAGACCATTGTAAATTTTACAGTTCAAACACAGTGGATTTCGTCGTTTCTGCTTGTTATTTCTACTTTGTCATTTTTTTTGCGGTGAACATTGCATTTTTTACAGTGTAAATCAGCATTTATGATGGTTTGAAAAGTTTTAAATTTTAATTAAAAACTTTTCAAACCATAAATTAAGCGTGAGGTGAGGCAGCTTGACCATATTCCGTGGCAAACATTGTGCTACTGTGTTCGCATAACTGTGGACCAGAAAGGGTGTGGCAGTCAAGACTGTCTCCGTTGAATATGCCGAGAAGAAGCAAAAGAGCAAACGCACATTTATCCCGTTAATGAGAGAACAGCCAAGTGATAAATCAGGATCTGCCACCCTTAAGATGATGATAATCCGACATTAAAATCCTATTTATAAACCGAGGAAATTTTTTTTTTTATTAAAAAAAATAATAGTATCAAAGACTTTTGCAAAATTGAGACAGCCAAACAAAATAATTAAAAATCGGAGAAATTGTTTTGAACATGAAAAACCATAATTCGTAATTATGGTTTTTCATAATTATTATCCTTCATAATTATTATCACGCAATAAATGATCCAGAGGACATTTTTAATTTTCATGAATTCCATTTCCATGAAAATTCAACCCTTTGACTTTGAAGGGTGCGACAATTTTTTAAAATCTCGTTAACTCCGTGGTACGATTTTGCGATTTTTTTTTTTTTTTTCATCCCCTCATTGTCAGCCCTGCCTTATTCTTTAATATCAGACGATGGTCTTGTATTTTTTTTTTATGCACGCCAAGAGGCTCGACAAAATGTCGGAATATCTTTCTCGCTGGTCTGGAAAGAAGAGAAGGGGGGAGAAAAAGGAGGGGGGGGGGGAAGTATCACCGGCGCAACTCCATCTCACAGCGTCATTTCCTGGTTAGTCTCGTTAAGCTCGGAGCTTTCTCGCACGATCGTAACTTTCTTTTATCGGGCAATTAACGTTTCTCGGTATGCGCGAAAAAATATATTTTTTTTCCCGCTCATTTTTTTCCTCGCTCTTTTCACCCTTCGTACTTTTTTCCCGCGTTATCCACGAGAGCTTCTCGGATAAGGCCCGATTTTACTTCTTCCTCGTTTTGCTTTGATTAAAGAAGAAAAAAAATCGCCCTTTATTTTTTGTAATTTTTTTTTTTTTTTTTTTTTTGCAAACCACGCCAACACGAAACGACGAGCATGATAATGGCTGACAGCCTCGTTGGGAAGGCTCTGGAATGAGATATTTCGGAATAATGAGCGTGGATGGGCGCGCCACCGGATAAACTGTATTTACGAGATTCCCTCGTACATATATATATATATATATATATATATATATATATATATATATATATATATATATATATATATATATATTTATGTACGAATAGCGGAAAGCGGAGAAACAAGCATATGCAAACCACATACCGGGTGAATTGTGAATACTTTCGTATAATTTTACGAGAAACATTGAAAAACATTCCCAAACGAATTCTGAAGTCAATTGAAAATTGGAGCATCGAGAAATTGAGGTTAAACGAACTTTTATAATTTGCGATGCAAATAATGATGCCAATAATGCTTGAAAATAATTCAGATTTGGGTAATTAACGATTTCTGCAGAAAGGCCCTACATTGAGAAAAATGTACAGGTGACGTCAACCATATTTCAATTATAAGATATGTTTCCCTGACGCAACGTCTGTAATTTATGGTTAACCTAATATGAAAAAACATTGTAAAATATACCATATTTTCGTAATCACACCGATCATCTCTGTATGGCAATTGCAACAATTTGTCTCCTTACCATGCATGAAGTGCCAGAAACTATTAAGGGCGGGGTAAAGTTAATTCGGCGAAAAAAGGCATGTTTTTAAGATTTTTTTTTGGCGTAACGGATAGTGTTCGTTTATTGAAAAATTTACATATAATAAAGTAACATTTGAACAACATTCTCCTAAATTTGCATCGCAAAATATTCAAAATTGAGCGAGTGAAAATTAAACCCCGAAGGCGCCTCGAAAAAAAGTTGGTTTGCGGTGTACACCATAACTCGCAACAGAATCATCCGAAACAAAAAAATCAAAATGCATTTGTCAAAGGAGATGTTTCTCGAGAATGACGGGAGGATTTTTTTTTTCAATTTTTCGATTTTTCGTAGCACTTGGGAGCCAAAAACCCGATTTTCGCTAAAAAAAATCGGCTAATTTGTTGTTAAAAAATTAGTAATTATTTAAAAAAAAACAAAAAAGCTCTCGACAATACCTGGTGAATTATGTGAAGAAGTACTGTGCAAAATTTCAAAGCGATTGGTCCAGTAGATTTTGAGTTATCGTGCACACGGACTTCAAATAGGACAAGTCTCAGAAAAACGGTTTGAAAAACGCGGAAGAGTTTGGTTGCTTAGCGCTCATTGCACATAAGTTTGAGAACACTTCTCGATTGCATAAAAATCTGAGAAAATTCATGCATATTAAAGGTACTCGAAAGATTAATTTTGCATAATAATAATTCCAAAATGTTATTAACAAAATGATTAAAAAAAAAATTTAGTCAACAAATTTCCCCGCAACCCAATTTGGCAATAGACGCTCAAATACTCATAACTTCGTCAATTTTACTCCGTTCGACTTGAAATTTTAACACAATATTCTTGAGATATTATGCATTCATTTAAAAAATAAAAAAAAATGAAAAAAAAATTTGTATACTTTACCCCGCCCTTAAAAGCATCGCATCCTCATTACTTGCATGGTTATACTTTCTATTATGCATCAAATTCCGAATCGTTTTGCATATTAGCGACTGAAAACAATGATTCTCATTTAATTGAAAGCATATAGTTTTACTCAGCAATAGTGTATAAGATAATCAATACTGTTGTATAGTTGATGGTAATATATGAAATATAAATTAGCGGTTAGTTGATAGTCGACGTTGAGCACTGATATCCCAACCTCGTTTCACTGCCATGTAGTTGGAAAGAATCATACTGTTGAAATTTCATACAGACACGCGCCAATGCCAATTTCTATGTTGCCCGGAAAAAACGAGTCGGTTGTAGCAACCATATGGTTTGTAACATTTGCTTCAAGCAACTAGTTGGTTGGGGCAACCATTCTCGTGGTTCCCACAACCAACTTTTTATTAGTTGGGTATTTGGCAACCAATAATATAGTTGCGGTAACCACGAAAATGGTTGCCCCAATCAACTAGTTGCTTGAAGTGTATCTTACAAACTAGTTGGTTGCCACTGGCCACACCAACTCTTTCTTCTGTGCCAGTAGTTTTTTCTGTGTAAAAGAAAAAAAGACTCTTTTGATGGGATTCCTTTTCGGATTCGACCATCTTGCGTTTTGCCGAAAAGTATTAAATATTCATACATAAGTAAGGATATCGAACATAGACGAACTTGGAGACCTTATAGACGTCGAGGGGAAAGTTCGTTTGTGCGAGAGGAAGCCACCTACTGGACTTTTGGTGAACTGACAAATCTGCAGATAAGATCGTACGAGGTTACGGGTGAATAGGTATTTCAGTAACTTGAGTGCGGAATGTAGCTACTATTATAGTGTACCGGTTACCATTCACTGATTTTGTCACACACATCTCCTATGATCATTCCAATTTACCATAGCAATATGTTGTTTAGTTCGTATAAACATGTAATATGTTTCTGTAACGCGACGTCTATATTTTATAGTGAAACGCATTCAAAAATAGCAGTAGACAAAGAACTACAATTGTCCCGGCCAATTCAGGCCATGCCTGCATTTGACATACATTTTGGTGGCTAAATTTGTTGAACTCAACCTTACCGCTGTGGTAAAGTTGAATGAGCAAGAATTAGAAGTTACTATGAGAATAGTAGCGTCACGAAACAAGATGAAGAAGATTTGCACGAAACAAATAATAATAAATGCGACGATTGTTATATATTATTGACAATTAAATGAATGTGTTCAATGAATTATATACCTATCTTTGCGGGTTTAACAATAATAACTGTAGCCTCGCGCATATTAGATATTTATAGGCACCTTCAAAATTACACGTTTGATGTTATTTCGCGCTTATAGTAAACTGAACCATATTATGGCTAATCTAACCATGAAATATGTTCTCTGTTGTAATTACCACGGGTTTTTCTCTCAGTGTAGGGGTAAGTATAAGCATAGTGAATCTGCTCCCGAAAGATTTTTCAATGATACCTAGAGCATAAGTAGGTACTGATGAAATAATAAGATCCTGAAAGTTTCAGATCCCTGACTCAATTGGTTACACAGCCACACAAAATTTAAAAAAGATTTCGGCCTGGGGGTCTGACTATGTATACTGTATGTTTTTGGGATCGCTGAATCCTAATCCGAGGTTGGTTTAACCCTAGCACGTCAGGGTTTGGCTATAACCACAAAAAATAACACTGCAAAATCAAGATTATTTTTTTTAATATTTCGAAAACTATTATAGCTATGAAAAAATTGCTCTGGGTTCATCTTGAAAAGTATACTTGTGGCTACGAAAAAAAAAATATTCCGAATTTTTTGTTGAGAAATCATGAATTTGGAGAATTTTGAATTTTTAAAAATCTTGAAAATTAAATTTTTTGTTCAATTTTTTTTATATAATACTTTGTACTGATCTTAAAAGATCTTGAAATTTTCAGAAACTGGTTTTTGTTTTTTCAAAAATATGAATTTTTGAATTTTTAAAAATCATGTAAGTCCACGATCAACATTAAATTTTTTTTATATAATACCTTGGAGTGATCTTTAAAGATCCTGGAAACTTCAGGATCTTTTAATTTTTGAAACAAAAAAACACCATCCTGGACATTTTAGGATCTTTTAAGACCAGTGCAAGGTATTATATAATAAAAATTTAAGCAAAAGTTTAATGTTGATCGTGGATTTACACGATTTTTTTAAATTAAAAAATTAATGGTTTTGAAAAAACGAAAAACACCTTTCTGGAAACTTCAGGATCTTCTGAGATCAGTACAAGGTAATATATAAAAAAAAAAAAGATTTATAAAAATTCAAAATTCTCCACATTGGTCATTTTTGAAATTTTTTTTCGGAATATTTTTTTTTTAGTAGCCACAAGTATACTCATCAAGACAAAGCCAGAACGATTTTTTCGTAACTATAATAGTTTTCGAGATATTTAAAAAACAACTCAATTTTGGAGTGTTTTTGAGGTTACAGCTAAACCCTGACGTGCTGGGGTTAAACCAACCTCGTATTCGTATTCAGCGACTCCAAAAACATACAGTCTACATAGTCTGACCCCCAGGCCGAATTTTTTTTTCTTTTTGTGTGGCTGTGTTATTGAGAAAAAGTAAAATATGTAAAAAACAAAAAAAAAATTCCTCAGGATTGACTGACCCGATTGATCTAAATTTTTTTCAGTGTTTTGGGGGCTGATAATAGCTCCAAGAAAAAAAATTAAGCGCTATATAGCTCCATAAGATTCTTGAAAAAAAAAATGTGTTTCTTTTCATTTTTATTTTTAACCGTGATGCAATTTTGGAACCGAAACTATTTTTTTTCTAAACCTTCTATATTTCACTATACACTATTAATTTTTAAAAAATTAAAAAACTGTACGCCATGGTAGAAAAGATAATGAATTTATTAACTATGTTTTGAGGTTTAACTTTTGTGATTTAATGCATATTTACATAATTTGTATTTATTAAAAATAATATTACATACTCAAAACAACAAGAAAGATTTTTTTTCCCACAATCAAAAATTGAACCAGGTAAATATCAATAATCAATTTTATAGTAATTGTGACAAATATTTTTGGGAATAACATTTTCTTATAAAAATCTATTATTTGTATATTTTCATAGACCGGAGACATAGATATAATAACAAAAAATAATCGAATTGATGAAATACAAAAACTTCTTTTTTCTGGACAAATCTAAACTTTCAAACAAATCTGAGTTTCATTTTATTCATTTACTATTATTTTTTAAAAATTAATCAATTAAACAGTTCGCACTAATAAAAGGATTTTTTAAAGACTGATAGATATACTGTAAAATACAATTATAACATAAAAAACTTTTTTTAAAATAAATAGATAATCAAAAGGAAAACAAATATCAAAAAGATATATTTTTTTTAAATATTGCAGAATCACATTTCATCAGTCTTGGTCACTGTCTTTTTCAATCGCAGGTAAAACATTGTCTTTATCAGATAATTTGCTCAATATTTCATCAGGCCTTGGAATTTCCGACAAATATCTCCCCTGTGATTAATAAATAATCGCAGCAATATGGAAGCAACATCCAATAGTTCCAAAGCTATTTGCACACTCACAGCTGAAATGTGATTCTGCAATATTTTTGAAAAATATATCTTTTAGATATTTGTTTCCCTTTTTATTATTTAATTATTAAAAATTGTTTTTTATGTTATAATTGTATTTTACAGTATATCTATCAATCTCTAAGAAATTATTTTTTTAGTGTGAACTGTTGGGTTTATTAATTTAAAAAAAACAATAAATGAATAAAATGAATCTTAGATTTTTTTGAAAGTTTACATTCGTTCAGAAAAAAATGTTCTTGTTTTTCATCAATTCGATAAATTTTGGTTATATCTTTGCGAGTCTATAAAAATATATAAAAAATCGAGTTTTATAATATATGTTGTTCCTAAAAACATATGTTAAAATTACGATAAAATTGATTATTGATATTTATTTGATTTCATTTTTGACTCTAGCAAAAAAATGTTTGTTGATGTTTTGAATATGAAATATTATTTTTAATAGATACAAATTATGTAAAAATGCGTTAAAATACAAAAATTAAACCTCAAAACATATGAATAAATTGGTTACTTCGGCGAAAAAGTGGTTTTTATTTTTTTCTACTATGGCGTACCGTTTTTTTAAATTAAAAAAAATCACAGTATTATAGGGAAATATAGAAGGTTTGAAAAACAATTGTTTCATAATTGTGCCAAAATTTTATCATGGTAAAAAATTGAAATGAAATGAAAAACATTTTTTTTTCAAGGATCTAATAAAGCTATATAGCTCTCAATTTTTTCGCGCAGCTATTATTAGCCCCCAAAACATATAAAAAATTTAGATCAATCCGTTTGGTCAATCCTGAGAAGAAAAAAAATCTGTTTTTTACATATTTTACTTTTTCTCAATAACCAATTAAATTAGAGGTCTGAAACTTTCAGGATCTATTATTTCATTAGTACCTACTTCTAAGCATCATTTAAAAATCTTTTGGGGGCAGATTCAGCATACTTATACCCCTAGGACCTTTCTGCAGAAAAAAAAACTAATGACATTTTCGAATTAATTTTGCTTTCTCATAAAGATTTGTTTTTATGAACATTTTTTATTTTAATGGAATCTTTTTCCATAGTTCACAAAGTTATAAGCAGTAATGAACAAATTTTTGCAATTTTTACAATTTTACGAACAATATTGGACAAAGTTTCTAAACGATTTCTAGAGTTGAATCAAAAAATCGAGGTTAGATGAAACTTTATTTTTCAATGCAAAATGTTATGCAAATAATGCTTGCAAATAATTACAATTTGGTTAATTGACGTTAGGTATATTTGCTATTTTTCTATTGAAAAAAGAACTAAAGGAATTGATGAATTAATTCTGCTTCTTCATAAAAGAGGAATTATGTTTTATGCAAATTTTTTATTCCAAAGGAATCTTTTTGCATCGTCCACGAAGTAATAAGAAGTAATGCACAAATTTTACAATTTTCAGAATTTTAAGAGCAATGTTGGAAAAATTTCCCGAACGAATTCTTAAGTTGAATAAAAATTGGAGTATCAAAAATCGAGGTTAAATAACATTTTATCTTTCAATGCAAATTATTTTGCAAATAATGCTTGCAAACAATTACAATTTAGTGGATTAACGTTTAGTCTACTATTTGCTATTTTTCTGCAAAAAAAATAAACAAATTGGCGAATCGTGCTTTCTCATAAAGAAAAATTTGTTTGTATGAACACTTTTTGTCCACAAAGTAATAAGAAGTAATGCGCAAATTTTACAAATTTCAGTATTTTACGAGCAATATTGAAAAAATTTTGCGAATGGATTCTAAAGTTTAAACAAATTTAGATCAGCGAAAAATCGAGGTTAAACTTTACTTTTCAATTGTCAAAGAATTTGCAAATAAATGTAATTTGCTTACTCAACGTTTTGTCTAATTAATATTTTTGTGTAGAATATAAAAATTGGAGAAATTGGCAAATTAATTTCGTTCTTTCAAAAGGGAAGATTTATTTTTATGAGAATTTTTTTTTTCTTACTAATTTGATGCAACGAGTTTTTTTTTACCTTAATCCACGAAGTAATTGAGAAGTAATGCTTGAATTCGCAATGTTCCGGATATTTTTGGAATTTAGTCAACGTGAAAAAATATTTTTCTGATCCAAAATTGTTGTGAAATTAATTTTCCCATGTTCCAAAAGGGAGTATATTCGCAAATGCCTCGGGAAAGTTTCGAAACTCGCGTCGTTTAATCTCGAAGATAATAATTATCCGGAGAGTACGAGAGTAAATTGACGCATTTCGGAATTTCAAGGAGCAAAGTTTCGACTACATAATGCCTACACGCTGTCGTTAAGGACCCGCGGAGAAAAAAAAAGTATGGGAAGCCCGTCTTGGAAAGGGTCTCGCAACGAGTCTCGCAAAGAGTCTCGCAAAGAGTCTTGGATAGAGTCTTGTATAGGATCCGATCCCATACTCTTGTTATATTAATTTAAAAGTCTATCCCAGACTCTTATTGACGTAGTTTTTACAGTTTTCGATAAATCTCTGCGAGATTCTCGGTGAATCTCTGCAAGACTATAAGTTTCTAACAATCTGAGTTGTGAGGAATGATCCAAAGATGTCTCTTAGACTTTAATTCATATAAGTGTCTAAAATTTTTCAACAAATCTCTCCGGGATCAAATTAAATGTATATCCCAGACTCTAATTATCTGTCTATAAACTCTTATTAATACAGTTCTTAACGTTTTCGTTAAATCTCTGGAAGATTTTCCGCGAAACAATCTAATGTTTTCGTCGATCCTTTCCAAGACTCTCCGAGGCTCGTAGAGACAATATATGATAATTTCTGTAAATTCCTCTGATGCTCCTAATGAGCATAAAAGTACCGGACTCATCTGCCCAAGAGTTTTATCCACGTTGTTTTTGACTATATTTCAAATCTCTTTGAGATGATCGTTGTGACGGTATTAAATTTTGTGTTGAATCTATCCAAGATTCGTTACGAGACTATTGTTAATGATTTTGAAATGATTATCAATCCTTCATCGAATCATTTGTTCATATACACTACTGGAAAAAATTTAAGGATCAAAAAAAGCTTAAAAAAAAAAGCTCAAAGTTTCTAGTTTTCAGATATTTAGCGAAAAATTTTTCGAAGCTACAGGTTTCACGCAATTCTGAGAGATACTAAGGAACCAAAAATTTTGCAAATTTGCATCACTTTTTTTTGGCTATAGTTTTGGGAAAGAATTCTTCCAGGTAAACCATTATATGGACTGGATAGCTCGTTTATTTAGCTTCATTTGCTTGTTTTGAGAGTTTACTGCGACCATGTTTCGTTGAGATATCGGGCTTTTACGAAAAAGGATACTTTTCGGTTTTACCATTGATATCTCAGCAACCAATGAACGCACAGAAATCAAAAGGGGCGTTTCACCAACTTAAATTAATGCTCTACAAGCATTGATGATGGTTTTTTGAACAGAAAATTTTTTATATCCTTGCCATGAATTTAAAAAAACAGGAGAAAAATAGCTATTTATGGTTTTTTCTGGACATTTAAGCGCTGTTTGCGATAAAAATGTGAAAAAAGCAAAAAAAAAAATGGTTTTCCACTTTAATCATGATTATGACCGTTAGGAGCAGAAACATGATCCTTTAATTTTTTTCAAAAATTTGATTGCTTGAAACAAAAAAACCGTTCATTCGAACAAGTAAAACTTTACAGGGATTTTGTGGGTATATTGAGCTGTAAAAGTCACGCTCAACATTAATCGTTTTGTCAATATTTTTAGTTTGGCCGTTGATTTTCTAAAAAATCATAAATAGCCCTTTTTCTTCTGTTTTTAGAAATTCATGACAAGGATGGAAAAAAATTTTCTGTTCAAAAAACCATCATCAAAATGTTTGTAGAGGATTAATTCGAGTTTGTGAAACGCCCCTTCTGATTTCTGTGCGATCACTGGTTGCTGAGATATCAATGGTCAAACTGAAAAGTATTTTTTTTCGTTAAAGCCCGATATCTCAGCGAAAAATGGTCACAGCATGGTCTCAAAAAAGCAAATTGAAGCTAAATAAACAAGCTATCTGGTTCATATAATGGTTTAGATGGCAGAATTTTTTCCCAAAAATTACAGTAAAAAAATGTGATGCAAATTTGCCAATTTTTTTTTCTTGGTATTTCTCAGAATTGCGTGAAACCTGTAGCTTCAAAAAATTTGTTTGCTAAAAGATCTGAAAACTACAAACTTTGAGCTTCAAAAAATTTTGTTTAGACTTCGATAAGACCATTTTTCACTGAGATACAGCATTGTTAAAAACCACTAAAAATTTGGGAAATTTTTTGATCTTTTAATTTTTTCCACTAGTGTATTTGAAAAATCTTCCCGAGACTCTTTACGAAACTAAGATAGTGTTTGAGTCTAATCCGCTAGATTCCCAAGGAAAAGATTTTTTAGCTGATTCAGAGAAATCCAAGAGACTTTTTTATTGAAATCGTTTTGAAATTTTTTAAAGATAATTTGCGATCTACGTAAAAAGATTGTAATGGGTGTGATAAATATATTTAAAGTTCTGTTCGAGACGCTTTTTCATATTTCCGGAAAGTCTCTCCTCAGGAAGTAAGAGGACCATAAAAACATATGATTCCAATATTTGATTAAAGATAATTAATTCCCATATTTAAATATTAGAAAATATTACAATAATCAAATAATAATTAATGTGTGACGGAATCATACCTCTTTTAATGACGACATAATAACATTAATCGTTTAAACACAGCAAACACGCAGATAGATGCAAACCAGAAGCGATCAAAAACGTTATCATCGCGATTGCGGCGACTCCGAATGCGATAGTGATATTGATGTAAGGTCTGGTTGTATTCGGAATCATATTCCAAGAATAAAATATTCAAATCTGAAACGTGCAAATTATGATCAACATAAATATTTGCACAGTTGCTCGATCAATAAACAATATTCTTAACGTATAGCATGAAGAGGTGGAATTCGTACCTGTAGGGAGAACGCTGTCATGAAAAACTTCGGGAATAGGTACGTGACAAACACAAATGCCCATGGGGATTGAAAACCATGACATTTAACGATGGTTATCGAAAACGTGCTAATCTGTTGCATGGTAATAGGGTAGTTAATTAAAGAATTATGGTTAATTAAAGGATTAATATGGTTAATTAAAGGATTAATACGGACAGTGAACTCGGAAAAATCTTTGTAAGAAAATTGTCTAACTGCCAAGTATGTGTAAACTATTTCACTCTTACAATCACATCCAAAATTTGGTATAGCACTATTAAGGCGGCACTATTGAGGGGGTTGATTCGTATTCGCTGAATACGTATAAACCTGATGACCAATGATCTATCATTTGACGTATGAAATGAAGCCACTTCTGCCGCTAGTTGGAACACTTAAGATGCAGCGGTTCTCTCATTAATTAATTTTTGGGTTTCGTTACGCTGTGGACGATCCTGACCAAACTGCTCCACTGATCTTATCCTACGACGTGTCATTTTCTTCGTAACACTTTTCTTGACTGATCAAGTGGGCCACATTTTTTTCAGGTCCTTATTATAGAGTTACAGGCCACTTTTTGAATTTTTGAAACAAAAAATGGGTCGAAAATTCAAAAAGTGGCGTGTCACTCCATAATAAGGACCGAAAAAAATGTAGTGCGCTTAAGCAGTCCAGCCGTAAAGTGTTACAAAGAAAATGAGACGTCGTAGGATAAGATCCGTCGAGCGGTTTGGTCAGGATCGTGCACAGTATAGTAAAACTCAAAAATTGATTTATGAGAGAACCACTGCACCTTAAAGGTTCTAACTAGCGTTGAAAAATTCTTCATTTGATACGTCAACTGATCAGGTTTACAAATGATCAGGTTTACACGTATTTAACGAATATTTATATTTATTTTCAAAAATCGGGGTTTTGACACTGACTCGACCCCCTTAAAACGCTAATTATTTACGCACACTAATCTACCTTCACAGAAATACTCACTGCATTAAATCATTCAAACTCCACAGAGTTTACTGGTTCGATGATGTAGGTATTTGGAATATCATCAACCTTGCAGTAAAAGCAGACAGATTTAAGATTCAATATGTCAACTGCTTTTTCGTCATTTTCATAACCCATTAAGTTGTGTATATTGGACAAAGTAGAGTCTCCGATATTTGTAGAAAATCGATTTTCCAAAATAGTAGGCCGTAAAATTGCGTAATTCCGGGTGAAACATTGGCACATTCCAACGCAACAACAATCCTTAATTCGGAGAAAGCATATAATTAGTCCAATTCTCGGGGAGCCGTCGTCAGCTCTGTACGCAGCAAATGTGGAATTTGTTCTCGTACTTCTTTGGTATTGCATCGAAGAGTATATCACTTTATTTTTCAATAGTTTCTTGTAGGAGAAGAATCTGGGGCCGTTTATATTTGCGTGTCGACAAACTGCAGCTAATTCCGGCGGGAGTTGGAGCAACTCTGTACATTTCCCGACGATATATACTGCATCAGCAATAAGTTGTCTCTTAATTCTGCTCTTTTTAAAATCCAAATTCTCGCAAAATTTGTGAGCCAGTCGCCCTTGCACTAAGTGTTTGTTCTTCAAAGTAGCGAGATTTAGAAATTTCGACACACCAGAATATATCTGTAATTGTGCAGAATTACTCCCATGAACAAGCCTCTTCAAAATTCCGTTTAAATCTTCAAATGGGAAGCATGAAACGGTCCACAGAGGGCCAAACTGACGAACATTGTCTGCCAAATGTAGCAGTTGGTGTACGTTGTTCGACATGTTTCGTAGGTGGTAGAGAAGTTCGAACCTTCTCACATACTCATGGAGTATCCGAGATGCAATGTCAAGATTTTCCGGTGATATATCATTTTGGCTCAAGAGTGTTATGGCATGCACGAGCAATACGTGGTGCTCAAAATACTCGTTTTTTAAAATACCAAACAGGCATGGTATGGAAAAATAGAAGAGCCATGATTTAAGCTCATGAGCTTTCCAATATGACAAATGTCCTTTGATCGAACGTGGGAGTCTCTGAAGAAATGATGGCGGAGTAAATGACTTGAGCCGTTCATCAACCAGATTGATGGATTGGGCAATCGACCAAGGCTGACTGGACATCTTTTGGCTAAACCACAAATGCAACAAGCTTTTGACGACACCTTCAAATACACAATGCATCGGATCAACGGACATAGCTGTGATGAAGTTGTGCACAATAAAGTGTAAAATTGTAGGCCCTTTTACGCCACAGACCGCATCACCCACTTGGAATGCTTGCTTAGCATGTAAGCGAGTTTCGTCATCAGTCCGCAAGTTAAGAAGTTCATACGGGTAAACTCGAACGCGTTCGTCACGTAGATAATTACCTCGTTGCTTGCACTTCTGGCATCCAAATTTTCCATTGTATTGTTTCATGTTATAAAAAAGAGCCTTTGCAGGGAGGTCAGAGCAAAAGCAAATGACGAGAGCTTTCATCGTAAAAGGATCTCTGACATTTGGAACTCGTATTTGGATTCCTTCACGTAACTGTCGAATACTAGCCAGCAAAGGTATCAGAAACAAGTTTGGGAGAGGCTTCGCATCACCAAACCACAAGGATGCTAATATGATGTTTTCTCTCCGCATTCTCATTGAAAATGGTAACTCGTTGATAACGAGATACACCGGCCAGATGTTGAATTTGGATGATCGATAAATCGCCACTCCATCGGTGTTTAATGACAAAGATATATTAAAACGATTATCCAAGAAGCCACCATTTTCGCATAGCTCTCTGTAGATCTCACCATCGTATATATCGGTATAATTTTGAAAAATTCGAGGTCGTCTCAACTGGTGATCTTGTAATGAGTTCCAGAATCCTGGACGGTCATACAGGGCTTTGATCTGTGAAATTACTGATGCCTCTAAGAAATAACTAATCTTAGATTGCTCCCTACATGATTGGCACTTCGATGTTTGTTCGTCGACGAATTCGAAGCAGTCGGTGCAATAAAAATGACGGACGAGTGGTGTTTCAGATTGTACGAATTGTTTTTGGAAAGTATAGAGGGACTTTGTACACTTGTTTCTCGCAGGACAGTGCAATTCTAGATATTTCAGAAGATCTGACTGCATCGTTTTATTCATATTATGCCGTACGATCATCGACATTGTCGCAATGAGGCTTTCAGCTACAGTTAACCGAGCGTCTTGATAGAGCGGTTCGTTGTTCAGCTGTGGACCGTCATTGATTTCATTATTGATGTTATCAGCTCCATCGTCGGAATATTCAGAAGAGAAGGAATTCGATTCTCGATCTAATCTTCTATCAGAGACTGTAGAATTATCCGACCCACTATCAAATTCGGCAGTGTCTTCACCGGCAATATTCTCGTCAGATGAAGATGACTCAATTCTCTCAGGTGTCAGTTCAGCTCTTGCGACACTGTTGTCGCTGCTTTCATAGTCACCTTCAATGCCCTCCGAACCTGCTAATTCTTGATCATGATAAGGCCGATCCAATTCAACACCAAGATAACAAGGCTCATTGGGTTGTTCAGCCTCCGAACTTGAAATTTGATATGGCCTATCCAATTCAACACCAAGATGACAAGGCTCATTGGGAAGTTCAGCCTCCGAACTTTCCTCACTTGAGCTTGGTGGACATCTCCGTTTGAGTTTATTCAAGCCACTCCTTGAATACTCATTGATTTTTTTCCATGAGCGGGGCATTGTTTAGGCATACAAGTTGGTCTGCTTTTAGTAGAAACTATATTAGAAAATCGTATCTTGCATGTTCTGAGGCTCTTCAAATGTAGCTGGATTACAAAGACAGAGATTCTGGTAAAAGCGTAGATTTGTTGATAAAGCATTTTATACAAATGCTTTATCGACAAATCGAGCATTTTTCTGAAGGGAGAGAGATAGAGTCAAGATTTATTGATTGATAGAGAGAGAGAGAGAGAGAAATAGATCATTTCCAGGGATCGGCAAAAAAAATTTACGATTTTCCATTTTTCAATTGATAGAAAATCGATAATTTGAAAAGACAGAATACCAATTGATGGAAAAATTGAAATGATCCAAAATTGTATTTTCAATTATCCAAATAATCGGTAATTGGTCGAAAAATAATATCAATCACTCAGAAAATGGGTAATTGGATTGAAAATATTTCGAGTTATCCGAATAATCGGTAATTGGTAAAAAAATAATATCAATTAATCATAAAATGGGTAATTGGTCTGAAAATATTTTCGATTATTCGAATAATCGGTAGTTCGTCCAAAAATAGTATAAATTTTTCTGAAAAATTGACAATTGATCTGAAAATGTTCTCAATTACCCGAATAATCGGTAATTGGTAGCAAAATAATATCAATTCTTCAGAAAAATGGTAATTGGTCGGAAAATAATATCAATTTTTCAGAAAAATGGGTAATTGGTTGAAAAATAATATCAATTACCCAGAAATACAGATAATTGGTTTGAAAATATTTTCAATTTCCTAGAAAAAAATTAAAAATTAATTGAACAAGTGTTTTCGAAAAAATAGGAGATATATCTCTCTATATGTCTATTAGACTGATTCAAAAAAGCGACTATTTTTTGTTTTTCGAAGAAACGCATTAAATTCTTTCGGGAAGATGAAAAAAGATGCCTGTTAAAATTAGAGCTCTTAATAAAAATATTTAGCGGTCCCTCTTCGCATATTTTTATTTCCCATTTAAATAACACGGGTGAAAAAAATTGCAAACTTTGACATTTTATATCTCAGTTTTAAAACAATGCACCAAAATGAACGACACATATTCTTGTAGAGAATTGAACGCTCTACAAAAAAGATATCCTATGATTTTTCGATAAACTCACTCCTTCAAAAGTTATTCACGTTCTAATATATATGAGGCATTCCAGCTATAACCAAGCGGCCATTGCATCGACATTTTTTTTTCGGGACGCCGATTTTTTTCAGTTACTTTTCGATAAAAAAAAGTATACGTATGTCTCAAAACAAATATTTTTTTTTCGCTTCCGTTTTAACACGTTTCAAAATACAATTTTAACTCTTTTGATAAGAGTGTATCCTTCGATTTTTTTCAAATAAATTGACAAAAAAGTACATGTAAAACCGCATCTTTTTATCGCTATCCCATCATGGGGAAATCGTTTTTCGATTTTTTCTATGTGTATGAAACTTTAAAAAATGTGTTCGTATTCCTTTGTTATTTATTAAAATGTGTTTTTATTCTTCTTTTACGAATCAAAACACATTTTTTAAAGTGTCTACACATAAAGAAAATCGAAAAATGATTTCTGATTCGTAAAAAAGGAGTTTCATACACATAGGAAAAATCGAAAAACGATTTCTCCATGATGGGATAGCGATCAAAAGATGTGGTTTTAAATGTACTTTTTTGTCAAATTATTTGAAAAAAATCGGAGGATACACTCTTGTCGAAAAAAAAAATTGTACTTTGAAAGGTGCTAAAACGGAAGCAAATGAAAAATAATTTTTTTTGAGAAATACGTATGTTTTTTTGTCGAAAAGTAACTGAAAAAAGTGTACGTATTTCTCAAAAAGAATTATTTTTCATCCTCTTCCGTTTTAATACCTTTCAAAGTAAAATTTTTATTTTTTCGACAAGAGTGTATCCTCCGATTTTTATCAAATAATTTGACAAAAAAGTACATTTGAAACCCCATCTTTTGATCGCTATCCCATCATGGAGAAATCGTTTTTCGATTTTTCTTATGTGTATGAAACTCCTTTTTTACGAATCAGAAATCATTTTTCGATTTTTTCTATGTGTACACACTTTAAAAAATGTGTTTTGATTCGTAAAAAAAGAATAAAAACACATTTCAATAAATAACAAAGAAATACGAGCACATTTTTTAAAGTTTCATACACATAGAAAAAATCGAAAAATGCATAGAAAAAATCGAAAAACGATTTCCCCATGATGGGATAGCGATCAAAAGATGCGGTTTTACATGTACTTTTTTGTCAATTTATTTGAAAAAAATCGAAGGATACACTCTTATCGAAAAAGTTAAAATTGTACTTTGAAACGTGTTAAAACGGAAGCAAAAAAAAATAATTTTTTTTCTAGACATACATATACTTTTTTTTGTCGAAAAGTAATTGAAAAAAAATCGGCGTCCCAAAAAAAAAATGTCGATGCAATGGCCGCTCGGTTATAGCTGGAATGCCTCATTTGTATATTAGACTGTGAATATGGGTGAACTTAAGTTGGTAATTTCGTTAAAAAATATGAAACATATGTTAATGCAATTTAAACTTTTGTTTCAGGAAAGATTTTACGATATTTAATACTAAGTTTCAACATTTTGCCGAAAACTAAAACAAAAAGTTAAATTTACTCTATATTTAAATTTAACCTTGAATAACTTTTGAAGGAGTGAGTTTATCGAAAAATCATAAAAGACCATTTTTGTACAGCGTTTAATTCTCTATAAGAATATGTGTCATTCCTTTCGGTGCATTCACTTGAAGCCGAGATATAAAATGTCAAAGTTTGAAATTTTTTTTCCCGTGTTATTTAAATGGGAAATAAAAATATGCGATGAGGGGCCTCTAAATATTTTTATTAAGAGCTCTAATTTTAACAGGCATCTTTTTTCACCTTCTCGAAAGTATTCAATGCGTTTCTTCATAAAACAAAAAATAGTCGCTTTTTTGAACCAGTCTAATGTCTATTTACCTTTATGTGCCTGTATATGCCTGCAAATACCTTTATATGCCGATATATGACTGTATATACCTCTAAATATCTCTACATATCTCTTATTACTCCGATTTTCAATAAATTAGTAAGTTTTTTCTAAAAAGTTGAAAAAAATTTTAAACCAATTACCTATTTTTCTGAAAAATTGATATTATTTTTCTACCAATTACCGCACTGAGAAAAAAGAATGTTGAAATCAAGTAAATCTTTAATTGAATAGTGCCAAACGAATATTTATTTGGTTCAACGAAATAATTAGTTTCTTGAACGAAAATTTTATTCAGGCAAAAAAACATTGAATCGTACCAACTAAATATTCGTTTGGACGTTTTGAATAATTCAATACTAAATATTTAGTTGGTACAATTCAATGTTTTTTTGCCTGAATAATATTTGCTTTCAAGAAACTAATTATTTAGTTGGACCAAATAAATATTCGTTTGGCACTATTCAATTGAAGATTTACTTTATTTCAACATTCTTTTTTCTCAGTGCGATTATTCGAATAAATTGAGAATATTTTCAGACCAATCACTCATTTTTCTGAAAAATTGATATTATTTTTCCACCAATTAACGATTATTCGAATAATTGAAAATATTTTCAGACCAATTATCCATTCTTCTGATGAATTGATATTATTTTTTTTACCCATTGCCGATTATTCGCATAATTGAAAATATTTTCAGACCAATTACCCATTTTCTGATTAATTGATATTATTTCTTTACCAATTACCGATTGTTCGGATAATTGGAAATATTTTCAAACCAATTATCCATTTTCTGAGTAATTGATATTATTTTTCGACCAATTACCGATTATGTGGTTAATTGAAAATACAATTTCGGATAATTTCAATTTTTTCAATAATTAACAATCAATAATAATTATTGATAATTGCACGTCAACAATAATAGTATTGCCCAAAAGTCATTATGAAATTGTTTAAATAATTGTTTAACCAATTATTAATAACTTTCTGGCAATATAATTATTCATAATTGTTGTTTATATCATGCCAAATGTTGCTGAGTTTTTCAATCAGATACAATTTTTTGCTGTGCCGTCATCATCAAAGTTTCGAGCAAAAGTGGGTTAAAAAAAATGTCATAGGAAAATTCTGAAATAATTCCAGGCAATTTCGTGTATACGTACGCTACTTTTTTCATATTTAACATTTTCTCTTAAAGTTTATAGTAGTCTGTGAGTTATTTCGCATCTTTCAAAACTTGTCTTTTTTTTAGCCAAAAGGCAAATAACTGCGAGAAAAAATTTCAGGGAAAATTTTAAGACACAAAAATGGAGCGTTTGCTAACCATTTCAAATGTACCATAGATACAAACAACAACAAAAAATGTCCTTGAGAGGTGCACCCAATTCGCGATGGTCGAAAAAGGGCAAAAAACGGTCACGTACAAAAGTTCGTACCGGGTCGAAAAAAAATCATAATAAATATTTTAAAAAATGTTAAACAAACCTGAATGCCTTTTCGTCAAAACGTTTTTTTTTAAATTTGATTATCTTTTTTTTCAACGGAGTTATGCAACTACTAGTGCGGCAAGAAATATCGACTGGTGTATCCAATCTTTTGAGCGGGGGTGTATGTAGACTATTTTATATCGACATTTTACAATGATTAATTAAAAGAGCTGTGCTTTTTATAATATTTTTCAGTAATTTCCAAAAAAATATTTTTCGTATAAAAAGAGAGAGAAATTGATTGAATGATTGATTCATTATTGTTAGCTTACCATTCACGATGTCTCGTTACGTTGATAAGATGACTTTTAAATCGTACAGAAAAGCCTCCTCAATCAGCCACTAAAAATGCCGATTCAATCAAAGCCTTCGCAGAAAAGTCATTTCAACATGTGTTTATTCCTCAGTTTTACTTTGAATGTCCTATATAAATTTAGAATATTTTATAAGGGCTGCTTTCAACGATTTATTGAAAGAGGGAGAGGGAGAAACAGAGAGAGCGCGAGTAAAAGACCATTTTTAAGAAATTTTTCAATCATTTCGAAATATTTTTCGATATAAAAAACAGAGAGAGAGAGAGAGGGATGGCGCGAGAGAAAGAAAGCGCTTACCGGGCATTCAGTATCCATCGTATCAACCAGAAATCCTTTCGAAATTATCTGCAGGAAATGAAAACAAATCTATCTGTCATTGACAGGCGCCACCTCTGATAATCAAAAACTGTCAATGCTGCTTGAATGTACAAACCTCGTCGCCATGGCGACTAGATAACAACGTGAAAAAATGCCGACGTTATTTATGGAAAAAAAACATCTCGTCGTTAACGTATGTTAATGAAAGGTCAAAACGGATATTTCGACGAACCATTGAATAAAAGTGCCTTTTTCGTCAGCAGGTCGAGGTTGCATGTTTAATCGGCGGATTTAATTAGAAAGTGTGAATCGCAATCTCCACATAACGCGTGTCGAGTATCAGTAAGTTTTTTTTTCTTCTGTCGCTCTTTCACTCAACCAAAAGAGACACACACATATACGGGGCGTTTCATCCCTAATCGGACAGTTTTAAAAACTTTTTTTTTTATTTCCTCAATTTTTTAAATATTTTTTAGTACCCATCAGAAGACCCTTCCTGTTAAATTTTGAAATTTTTTTGATTAAATTAAGAAAATAGTAGTTATTGAGATTCCACGATCGGATTAGTCTTAAAAATTGTTGAATAGGTAGCTGTTTAAAACAAAAAAATTTACAAAAAAATAGAAAATGACACTCACTTTTAAAAACGCGATTAAAGTTTTAAACTCAAAAAACTCATTCAAAAACACGTCGAATATTTTTGTTGTATGTTTTTCTGAAAAAAAACCATAAAAAAACAAAAATTTTGAAGAAAAAACTTTTAATTTGGACCATTATTAAAGAAGTTTTGACCAAAATACCAAAAAAAGAGCGGTTTTTTTGTGAATTTAATATCTTTTGAACAAGGAATCAAAAAAATCTCAAAATTTAACAGGAAGGTCTTTTGATGGGTACTAAAAAATATTAAAAAATTGACGAAATAAAAATAAAAGTTTTTCAAACTGTCCGATTTGGGATGGAACGCCCCATACACACAACCAAATCGAGATATTTGTTCTTCATATGATTGCTCGCTATATTGGAACATTTTAAACGCGAAAAAAATTCATAAAAACCAAGTTTCTACCATAAAGAAGCAAAATTATCAATAACAACAACAACAATAATAATAATAATAATAATAATAATAATAATAATAATAATAACAATAATAATAATAATAATAATAACAATAATAAATAAGTTTCTTATAAATCATGAAGCTTTTTTAATTATTTATTCTCGATATGAAGTTGTCGACGAAAATGTACGCGTTAATTTTTTGGACCGTTTCGAAATCGACGAGCGTCATTGATGCTTCAACTATTCCGGAAAGTACTAAGAAAAACGATGTTACAAAAATTCCCGTCGGTAAAAGGAAATATACTGGCAAGATACTGGAATTCAGCGGTAAGTAACATGAAAATTTGTTCCCTTCTTTTTATTTGTAATATAGTCAAACTCTTTGCGGTTTTAAACTCATTGTGTGTTTTCTCTCACATATATTTATAGAAGATGAGAAATATCTCGAAAAAATTGAGGTAACTATAACTGGCGAAATGATTGGGATCCTTGGAAAAAAAATTAGAAAGAAATCCAATGTTGGACGCGGCCAAAATTCGAAAGCCACTGCTACATCAAGAAAAATTGAAGAAGCATTACTATGCGCTATGGAATTGGAGGCAAAGAGTGGTGATCAAAGTAATTAGAGAATTGATTCAAAGTTTTATGTATTTTTGTTATAAATCATATATATAGGATGCAGGGTTGCGAAATTTTTAATGAAAAAGTAATGCATTAACCATTACTTTTTTAATGGCTAATGAAATTAATTTCCATTAACCATTTAAATTTAATGGTTAATGGAGATTATTTTCATTGACCATTAAAATTTAATGATTAATGGAAATTATTTTCATTAACCACTAAAATGTGATGGATAATGGAAATTATTTTCATTAGCCATTAAAATTTAATGGTTAATGGAGATTATTTTCATTGACCATTAAAATTTAATGGTTAATGGAAATTATTTTCATTAATCATTAAAATTTAATGGTTAATGGAAATTATTTTCATTAACCATTAAAATTTAATGGTTAATGGAAATGATTTTCATTAACCACTAAAATGTGATGGTTAATGGAAATTATTTTCATTAGCCATTAAAATTTAATGGTTAATGGAGATTATTTTCATTGACCATTAAAATTTAATGGTTAAAGGAAATTATTTTCATTAACCATTAACATTTAATGGTTGAAGGAAATTATTTTCATTAACCATTAAAATTTAATGGTTAATGGAAATTATTTTCATTAACCACTAAAATGTGATGGTTAATGGAAATTATTTTCATTAGCCATTAAAATTTAATGATTAATGGAGATTATTTTCATTGACCATTAAAATTTAATGGTTAATGCAAATTATTTTCATTAACCATTAAAATTTAATGGTTAATGGATATTATTTTCATTAACCATTAAAATTATTTCCATTAACCATTAAATGTTAATGGTTAATGAAAATGCAATTGCATTAAAATAGTAATGCATTATTTGCAACCCTGTCCATTACAATGTAGTGTGTAATAGAAAAAATTTCCATTACCCATTGCAATGTAATGTGTAATGGACAAAACTTTGATTGCAATTTTGGGAATCGAAAAATATAAATGAATAAATTATTGCAATTCTGCATTACATTTTATTGACTTGGGACTTAGATTTTCACCTTAAATTCTAAAAAGCATCTATATTATAATTCTAAAAATCTAAGTCCTAAGTCAATAAAATGTAATGCAAAACTGCAATAATTTATTCATCTATATTTTTCCTTCTCAAAATTGCAATCAAAGTTTTGTCCATTACACATTACACTGCAGTGGGTAATGGAAATTTTTTCTATCACACACTACATTTTAATTGGCAGGGTTGCAAATAATGCGTTACATTTTTGGAAGCAATTGCATTTTCATTAACCATTAACATTTAATGGTTAATGGCAATAATTTCTATTAACCATTCAATTTTAACGGTTAATGAAAATGATCTCCATTAACCATTAAATTTTAATGGTTAATGGCTAATGAAAATAATTTCCATTAACCATTACATTTTAATGGTTAATGAAAATAATTTCTATTAACCATTAAATTGTAATGGTTAATGAAAATAATTTTCATTAACCATTAAATTTTAATAGTTAATGAAAATAATCTCCATTAACCATTGAATTTTAATGGTTAATGAAAATAATTTCCATTAACCATTTAATTTTAATGGTTAATGAAAATAATCTCCGATAACCATTAAATTTTAATGGCTAATGAAAATAATTTCCATTAACCATTACGTTTTAGTGGTTAATGAAAGTACATTCCATTAACCATTAAATTTTAATGGTTAATGAAAATAATTTCCATTAACCATTGAATTTTAATGGTTAATGAAAATAATTTCCATTGACCATTAAATTTTAATGATTGATGAAAATTATTTCCAATAACCACTAAACGTTAATGGTTAATGAAAATGCAAATGCACTAAAAAAAGTAATGCATTATTTGCAACCCTGATAGGGTGCCCCACGAATAAAGGGCAATACCGTGCGGGTTGATTCATAACTTCAAAATTGGTTTTTATTTAATTAATTATTAACGTAATATGGAGTAGAAAAGTCCTTTGCCATTTTTCGATATTTTAAACCTCTGAATTGTTATTAATTTAATTAATAATTAACGTAATATTGAGTAAAAAAGTCCTCTGCATTTTTCTGATATTTTTAACCCTTGAATTGTTGCTAATTCAATTAATTAATAACAATTCACGGATGCCAAATATCAAAAAATGACAGACGCCTTTTACTTAGGACACCATTACTTAGTGTATCATTTTTACTCAATTCATCGATGGTTTAGAAAAATTATTTACCGAAAATTTTCGGGGGGCGTTTGAATTCTTTGTTAAGAAAATACATTTGCCGATTTTTTATTCAGCTGAACGTATGAAATTTCAATTATATCGGCCGGGAGGATGGAGGTCAAACGTTGGTTGAGTTGATACGAAATATTCCGTATATATTTTAGTAATGAAATAATCGTTGCTTATCGATTGCGAACCACATCAAGATTTTTGTATTGTTTCCCTATAATTGTTATTTTTAGTAATAAAATCTTTGATATTGTAGGATCTACTGCTGGACTGATCCCTGGAAGCGCAATATTGACGAAAAAAGAACAGTCTCAATCGGAAAACAACGAACTATCATGCTTGGCAACGACAAACGCGCTATCGTTACCCATACGAATAGAAGATTCACCATCGCGAGATCGATCGACCGGTTTTCGGCCTCCGAAAGTTCGATCACCTTTCAAGTTGCTAGGCTCCTCTCCACGAGTATCTGCACCGAGAGTATGTCGATCTGCGAGATCTCCGTCGCAAGTATCCCGATCGCGGCGCTCTCGATCGCAAAAATCGCAACCTCGGGGCTCTCAAACGCGGAAATTCCAATCACGACGCTCTTGGTCGCGATTGCGATGCTCTAAGTCACGAAGATCTCGATGCCGACGTTCTCGATCTCACCATTCTCGGTCCTGTCATTCTAGATCCCGACGCTCTCGATCCCGACGCTCTCGATCTCAACGCTCTCGATCCCGACGCTCTCGATCCCGACGCACTCGATGCCACCAACGTTCCCGACCTCGTCGTTCTCGATCCCGTCGTTCTCGATCCCGACGCTCTCGATCCCGACGCACTCGATGCCACCAACGTTCCCGACCTCGTCGTTCTCGATCCCGTCGTTCTCGATCCCGTCGTTCTCGATCCCGTCGTTCTCGATCACGACGTTCTCAATTGCGAAGATCTCAATTGCAACACGCTCCACCGCAGCGCCCTCGATTGACCAGATCATCGCAGGACTGTCAAACACGAGATTCTGGATTGCCAGAATCTCGACTCCAATGTTTTCGATCACAACGCTCTCAATCACGAGAATCTCGGTTCCGGCGTTCTAGATCTCGTCGTTCTCGATATCGACATTCTCAACCCTATCGTTCTCAATCCCGACGTTCTCGATTCCGTTCTCGATCGGAAGGACCGCGACTGCAACGCTGTCCATCGCAGCGCTCCCTTCTGAAAGGTTCTCCGCCTCGACGCTTTCGATCGCAAGACATTAAACAGACAGGATCTCGGCTACGCGGCTCACGAGGACCTCGATTGCGATGCTCTCGATCACCAGAACATCAATCGCGACGTTCTCGATCACCAGAACCTCGATCGCGACGCTCACGATCACTAGAACCTAGATCGCGATGCTCTCGATTGCAAGAATCTCGCCGCTTTCGATCGCGAGGATCTCGTTATCGACCATCTCGATCGCAAGGACATCGAATGCAACGCTCTTCATCGCAGCGCTCTCGTTTAAAAGGATCTCCCGCTCTACACTTTCAATCACAAGACTCAGAAGGACCGCGATTGCAACGCTGTCCATCACAGCACTCTCTTCCGAAAGGTTCTAGGCTGGAAGAGTCTAGATTGCGAAGCCCATTATGCCAACGCTCTCGATCGAAAAGTTCGTCACCTCAACGTTCCCAACTGCCAAAAACACAATCAAGTAGCCCCCGATTACCAGACTCTCAATTGCGATGTTCTCAATCACGAATATCTCAACTGCAAGTATCGCCATCGCGAATATGTTCAATGGAATGCTCGCAATCGTGTGACCCTTCATCAAAAGAGTTTCCAGTGTTGCACTCTCAACCTTGTAACTCTCCGTTACGAGTATCTTCACCAAGAGAATCTTCATCGCGAGCATCTACACCCCGAGTATCTCCATCGGAGATATCCCCCTCGCGATCAGTTTCTCCAGTACTATTATCTCGACCTCGAGTATCTCCATCGCTAGAACCTCTCCGGCGAATATCTCCACACCGAGTATCTTCATTGCCAGCGTCTTGTTCAGGATTATCGTCACCGCGAGTATCTCCATCAAAAATACCTTCATCGCGGGGATCTCCTTCAAGAAGCTCCAAATCAGGTGACTCTCGATCGCGAGTATCTCCGTTGCGACGCTCTGTAACACAACACTCCCTATCGACCGGTTCGCGATTTGAACGATCTCAATCTTCTGGATCTCTATTGCAAATTTCGCGAGCGCGAAGCTCTAGATCGCAGGTTTCTGTGTCGTCAAGCTCTCGATCGCCTAGTCCCAGCAGGAAACGGCACAAGAAGAGAAATCATCCGGTATGATTTAAATACTCGTATTATAAATCTAAATGCTCGTATAGCACGAACATACACACACACACACACACACACGCACGCACGCACGCACACACACACACACACGCGCGCGCACGCACACGCACGTACACACACACGCACGCACGCACGCACACACACACCAAAATTAAATTTAGATAATACGAATGATCGGATTCTTGATTTCAGATTAATAAAATTCGAAATGTCAAACAACAGCATCCCAATAAAAAGCGTGGACGGGTATGTACGATTGCACACATGAACACATGTACTAGCACACACAGTACACCACACTTACAGTTTTATTTACGTTTCAGGTCGAACTTCAACGTGATTCGGGAGTTATGATTAATTATGCGGAATTAAGGATGATTGAAGGATTCTGGCATGAGCCAAAAGAAATGGTACGGCGGCTCCTTTTATGCCTGATTGGTCGCGATGATTTAATAAAAATGACCGCGAAAGGAACAAAAAAAAATGAAGGAATGCCTGGGATCCCGAAAAATATATTTAATGCGGTCTTCCGTAAGTTTCAAAATTAGCATTTTCATTTCTCTATTGAATTTTTCTGAACATGCATGATTCGGCTGTTAGCAAATATAATAATGATTTTCGTCAATATTCTTTTCTCATCGTAGAGTGGGTGAACAGGAAAGGTGTATTCAAGTTGACACCAACTAAATTCGTAAGGATAATTAATTTGCAACTGGGCACGTTGCGGAATCCAAAAAAAAATTGAAAAGTCATGAATTAAATTTTATTAGTGATGGTTATAATTACTTGTGTTACTATACTTTCATCATCCTCCATTATTTGCGATACTGCCCACGATTCTGTAATAAGAGAAGACGAGGCATTTTGCTCAATTTTGACGAAAGCGGAACATCCTCTCTTTCAGTTATTCTAAAAGTTATCAATCTATCACAAAGCATCATTTCTCAACTTTGTTGAGAAAAATAATCCATTGATGGACGGACTGATGACCTTCAAAACATTAGTAATAAAGGCCAAAATGAAACAGACGATTAATTGTACGAAAAATAAATTTTCATTAATTAATAATTGAATAAAAATTTATTTCGAGATAAAACATAAATGGAATTCTGAAGATTTTTGAAACTGAAAACTTCACAATTGAAGATTGTTCTTCAATCATCTGAAATTTTATTTTTATAGTAATTGAGGTAAGTTTTATTGAATTTCTTCACTATTAAAAATTAATTTTATTCTTTTTATGGAATGGAATTTATCAAACTTTTTCGCTTAATTTAAAATCATTTTTATTATTTTCCTTCTTTTTAAGATGAATAAACTTATCAGAGACTTTATTAAAGACTCTCATAGCAAACTCTCATAGCCAAGCCCTCGGGCAGATGAGTCCGGTACTTTTATGCTCATAAGGAGCATCGGAGAGATTTACTGAAATTATCATATACTGTCTCTACGAGCCTCGGAGAGTCTTGGAAAGATTCGTCGAAAACATTAGATTGTTTCGCGGAAAATCTTTCAGAGATTTAATGAAAACGTTAAGAACTGTATTAATAAGAGTTTATAGACAGATAATTAGAGTCTGGGATATACATTTGATTTGATCCCGGAGAGATTTGTTGAAAGATTTTAGACACTTATATAAATTAAAGTCTAAGAGACATCTTTGGATCATTCCTCACAACTCAGATTGTTAGAAACTTATAGTCTTGCAGAGATTCACCGCGAATCTCACAAAGATTTATCGAAAACTGTAAAAACTACGTCAATAAGAGTCTGGGATAGACTTTTAAATTAATATAACAAGAGTATGGGATCGGATCCTATACAAGACTCTATCCAAGACTCTTTGCGAGACTCTTTGCGAGACTCGTTGCGAGACCCTTTCCAAGACGGGCTTCCCATACTTTTTTTTTCTCCGCGGGGAAGGAGTAATTTCGAGATGAATTTTGACGAGTCTCGTAGAATTCTCGTTCAACTTGAATCACAATGATTTTCGGGATAAATTTAGCCGAGATGAGGAGTTGACCAAATTTAGGCCACACTCCCTTAAATATTGAGAAAAAAATCCATTCATAAAATTGGTACCTTTATTTACGTTGACGCGAAGGAAAAGTACTTTTCACCCCTTAAGAAAAATATAATATATTTATACGGTTAGCGCGAAGGAAACATAACAACCCCTATTTGTCGATTTCAGCGTGTTGACTCAAATATTTGTTCCCCCTATTTTTCTTTCGTCCCACTGAAAATGCATTTTTCGTGTAATTTTCAAAATCTCTTCCGCGATTTAATTTTCGAGAACGCCTTAAAATGGCACTCAAGAACGAGGGGGTTGGAAATAAGCGGAAGAATTTTTTTTTCTCGCTCTTTTTCATATCCAAACAAACTTTAAAACCACCCTTTTCATAAGGGGGTAGTTTGGACAACTCCGCGTGTTTGTACACCAGAGTGAAAATGTAATATCGTGCGAATGTGACATTTGGACGTTTCAGTTTGTCTTGTTCAAACAATTGTCGAACGACCCCTTTCGACGTCGCGCAAACGCTTTTTTTTTATCTCAACCCCCAGCGAGGAAAAATAAAATTGTCCCCATCTTTCTTCGTACGGAAATTGATGCCCTCCACGAAAGACAAGTCCGAATAAATAATACGAAAAGTCAAACGCTCAAACGTCCGAAGCGAAGTTGAGAATTCATGAAAAACTTTTAGTCGATCAAACACGATTCGGATTACCGAATTTTTTTTTCTCCCTCAAGCTTACCCTTCCGTCAGGATTTTTCCGGTTAACGCTCGTTGATATTTTGATCATTTCTTAGGACAAATAATTTTTTGGGCCCTTGAAAAAAAATATTTTCCCAAATAATTCTTTTTTTAAAAAATATTTGAACAAAATTTCTCGGCTTTCTCTAAGGTAAAGACAAGAAAAGAACTGAAGAAAATATTGTATACTTCATCCCCTAAAAGGTTTTATTAATTTCAAATAAATTTAATATATACTAATATTTTATATATTATCATATTTAATATCTATCGGCTTTTTCCAAAATATAAGATAGAGAATCTCATGAAAACGATCCACGATATTCAAGACGTCGTTTCCTAAAAAATAAAAGTCGAAATGTCAATGGAATTATTTTTTTTAAATCTTTTGATAGCAAAAAATATTTTTCAAAATGTTAAAGGAAAAAAAACTAGCAAAAAGTTTCACCATATTCGAGGGACTATTTCGCTGAGGAGGAACGCAATTTATCTAGTATCATCCCTTAACTCGTTTCATAAAAAAAAATTCTCAAAATATTCTCAAACCTTGAACCCCAAAAAGTCGAAAACAAAAAAAAAACCTACCAAAAAGCTTCACTATATTCGGGGAATCGTTTCGCCGGTGAGATTCAAAATTTATCTAGAATCATCCCCTAAATCGTTTCATTATTTTATGGAAAAAATATTCCTCGATATATTCTCAAACCTTGAACTCCAAAAAGTCAAAAAACAAGAAAAAAAACTACCGAAAAACTTCCCTGTATTCGAGGGATCATTTTGCCGGTAAAATACAAAATTTGTGTGGTAATCATCCCCTAAATCGTTTCATTATTTTTTCTAAAGATGTTTCTCGATAAATTTGCAAACCTTGAACCCCAAAAGGTCAAAAAACAGGAAAAGAAGCTACAAAAAGGCTTCACTATATTCGAGGGATCGTTTCGCCGATGAGATTAAAAATTTATCTACAATCATCCCCTAAATCGTTTCATTATTTTATCTAAAATATTTCTCGAACCTCAAACCACAAACCGCAAAACGTCGAAAAACAAGAAAAAAACTACCACATATTCACCAAACTCCTCGTATCGACTTGCACAAAATTAATAGGGAAAATTTAATTGGCATCATCCCCCGAATCGCAAGTAGCATAATACACGGTCCAAGAGTGAGAGAGGAAAGAGAGCCTCGTTGATGCTGCGGATGCTCCCGATCAATTATCCGTGTTTCTAAACCAGCGACTAATCTGCCTAATTCCTAGCCCGTAGCCCGAGGACTTTGGGGGTGGAGATGCGAGGGGGTTGCTTTTGAGGGTGGGGTAGTCAAAGGGATGAGAATAGTCGGACGATCACTGAGCCGCAAGATAATCGTGAACGTCGCGCAATTACCGGCTGCGGTTAATAAGGAGATCGATCCCGAAAGGGGATTGGAAGTGGGCGCCCTCCCACCCCTTACCAACCCCTATATACGGTGCATCATCCCCACCCTCGTATACTCACGTTTGAAGGTGCGAGAGACGTGTGGATGTGAATTCGGGAAATCGCACTCGCGGCAAGGAGCCTCGATGACGAGAGTCCGGAATATTTGGGGGGTGGTTTTCTCGTAGGGGTTGAATTCTCGTCTCAGACTCCCGGAGTCGCCGGGGCCGGAAGGAATAAAGGGATGAAGGACTATATGGACGAATATATAGAGATATATATATATGAATTATCATCGCCCTTAGGTGCTTATGGTGCCACACACATATATACATAGGCATTCACAGACAAAACGGGGGTGTGATATCGACGCTCACAGCGAGTGAGCTTGCGGCCGCCCAGGGACGAAGAGACGATTGCGCGACCGCGGTTCAGAACGCTTCGTGCATTCACTCGGCCTTATAATCGGCTTACAGATTGCTAATCACCAGCCAAAGAGGAATATGCCGGAGCCAGAGGGATGAAAGTAGAGGGTGTGAGAATCATATATATATATGTATATAATATATAATCTACATTTTATAATATACATAATATGTTACATATATTTATTAGGGTGGATCGAAAATTTTGGAAACCGTTGGCTACTCTCAAAAATCAAAGATATCGTTGAAATAAAGGTCTCAGTGCAACGATTCGATTTTTTAACTAGAGGGCGCGTGGGACGTTTAAAAACGCCATTTTTAGCGTTAAATTCACTTGATCACTGATAAACGGAAACAGCTCATTCAAAAAGTTCTGATTTTTAGGCACTCACTCATTTATGACAGAAAGTGCCTATTGCAATTACCTCGAAATCTGTGTCGGATGTCCGTCCAGACCCAGAACTCAGAAACCGGTGTACGGAATTCAATTTCCTTTGGAGGGTAGTTGCGTATGGTTGTAATCTCTATGCCCAAGGAGTTTAAATCCAAACGGATATTGTAAGACAAAGATTTTTGAAAAAAATAGCCATTTTTGAGCAAAAAAAGACATTTTATGACCATATGTAGTTGAAACTTGGAATTTCTCTAACGAATGTTTCTCTAACTCACAGAATGTGTGTATATGATTGTAAACAAATGTCTGACGAAGTATGAATCCAATCAGACACCATTGAGGTTGCAATTTTGGCAAAAAACACCATTTTAACCAAAAAATGCTATTTCTATCTGTATGCACTTGGATCTCCGAAGTTCACGGACGAATTTTTCTCTAACTCACACAATGTCTGTATATAATTGTAAACAAATGTACCACGAAGTATGAATCCAATCAGACACCATTGAGCTTACAATTTTTGCAAAGAAAACACAATTTTTAACGAAAAAACAGCTATTTCTGTCTATATGGACATGGATCTCCGAAGTTCACGGACGAATTTTTCTCTAACTCACACGATGTCTGTATATGATTGTAAACAAATATCCCACGAAGATTAATCCGATCAGAGACCATTAAGTTTACAATTTTTGCAAAGAGAACACAATTTTTAACGAAAAAAAAGCTATTTCTGTCCATATGCACTTGGATCTCCGAGGTTCACGGACGATTTTTTTTCCAACTTACAGAATTTCTGTATATGATTATGAACAAATGTCCCATGAAGTTTCAATCCAATTAGACACTGCTGAGTGAATAACTTTTGCACAAAAACAATATTTTTAACAAAAAAAGACTATTTTTCTCACTGACAGAATTTCTATATGACTGTAAACAAGCACATATCACTCTCACCGCTTTCACGTAAAGCATAGACCGGCGCACGCAACGTCGCTACGTACGTCACGACGCCGCTACGCCACGTACAGAGTAAAAGAGGAACTAAACGCGGCCGAGCGCGCCAAATTCAAAACCCATATTTCGCTCTTATAAAAAGTACATGGTTCTTTTGTGTGCTTACACTCCATTGACAATATGGCGATCACCCACGCGTTTCAAACGTGAAAAAACAGAATCTGAGCATTGATTTATAACCAAAAGCTTTTTTTACTTATTATAAATGGACTGATAATCATTAAATGATTAACGTGTTATGATAAATAAGCCCATCTCAAATGTCACTAATATTCTTCATTACTGCCTAATATTGTAACAATTCTGTGAATATAATCTATCAAAACATTTTAATGATATGATTGTTTAGATACTTTTATATCATATTGATTATATTCAAATCTGTCTTTTTAATGATGATTAATAGAATTTATACGACTACTCGATGTTCACAATGAATCAAAGAGTTTAAATAACGGTGTGAGTGCCTATTAAAACGTCCCTAAGGGACATGTTAACCAACATTCAAAATATATCACAAAAACAAAATATATGATCATTATATTATGAAATTGTGAGTGCCTGCTAATATAATTCTTAAAATTCGGTCATTAACTTTATGAATCATTGCCCCCATTGAGAATAAAAAATGTGACTCAATATTATCAAAAATAATGTTCAATAACAAAAAAACAATACAGTATTTACATACCGAATAAATTAAGATAATGGTCAAGAATGCGGAGCGCAAAGCCCCCCAACAAAACGTTAAGGGGGGTTTAGGGGGCGAAGCCCCCCAACGAGTACGCGAAGCGTACTTGTTTTATATAAGGTGCCCAAATTCGACTTATAGAGGCTCGTAAAAGTTCGCCAAATATAGTGGAAATATTCTTTATTTTGGGACGTACACACATGTTATACAAAATGTAACATATTTTAGTACACATGTACATGGTAGGCAATGGTTGTTCATTCACTACACTGAGAGAAAAAATTACTACAACCAAAAAATCGTTTATTTCATTATTTGCCAGAAAATATTTGTTTGGTTTAAGTAAATATTTCTGGAACCGAAAAAACATTGTTTTGGTTTTATAGAAGCAAAAAAATATTACTAGAACCAAAAAAATATTACTGGAACCAAAAAAATATTTACTTGAACCAAACAAATATTTTCTGGCAAATAATGAAATAAAAGATTTGTTGGTCCTAGTAATTTTTTCTCTCAGTGTATCATTTACAGGGTTTTGGAAAAAATCTGTTATTTTACTCTTTTTTTAACTTATGCTGGCAGTCAATTGCATTTTTTTGGCCGCGAACTGAGTTGCGAATTGCATTTTCAACTGCCAACAAAGCTACAAATGCGTTATCATCAATGTTAATAGATTTTTCTATGAAAGTTCGAACTTCGTTCGAAGTCCGTCTTTTTTGACGCCAAATTTCGTCACTCGTGGCGCTAGTAGTCTTCTGCACGTCGTAAAGCGTATTTAAGAGATAACTAGCGCCACGTACAGAGTAAAACAGGAACTAAAAAATGCGGACAGAATGCGTAGTGTTTTACATCATTGCATAAAGCGCTTCGAGTTGTAGAGGTCAGGGTACTGGAACTTCGATTTATAGAGGTAACCTTCAACTTGTAGAGGACGGGTATCTTTAAATTCGATTTACAGAGGCGAAATAATGGTCCTTGATAAGGTCGAAAAACTTCAAGTTATTCTCTGTTTTTTCTTCGAATTACAGAGGTTTTCGCAAGGGAACAGACTGAGTCTCAGACTTATCGAGGTTTTTGAGTTATAGAGGTTCGAGTTAGCGAGGTTTGACTGTATGTTGTTTTTTTGTCTTCTAAAACGTTTTTGCACTTCTTCCATCTTTTTTCTTGTAAAACTTGGTATCAGAATTACTTAAAGTGGGAAAATTGCTAAAAAAGAAATATTCATTTTGAAAATTTTCATTGTTTTTCGATTTGGACTCTATTTTGAAAACAACTGTTTTTCGCCTTTTTCCCCTCTCTTCAGGTGCACCCATCTTCTAGAGGATTTTTTTTAAATACATTTTTACGATTGGTTTCATAAAGAAGAATGTTTGAGCTTCAATTTCGCTTTTTTCAAAACTTTAAGCAATTTTTTTTCCAAAGTTATTCTGTTTTTTGTGAAAAAAGAGGGAATTTGAAAAATCCCGTATAACACGAAAATAGAGAGAATTCATAAAAAATTTTAGGAAGACAAAAATTTTGTCTGTTTCCCTGAGTTTGGAGGAATTTTTTCAGATTTTTTTTCTAATTTTTTGGACCAGAGCTCAGATCATCCAATTACCATAACTCGAGAACTATGTGATTATTGATAAAATTTCAAGAGAGGAAAATACTTCAATTTATTATTTTTAAAACATTGGAATTTTAAAAAAAAATTTTCTACATTTTTTACGTCGACATTTTCCGACTCAGAAAATGAGAAAAAAAAGTTTTGGATAAAAAATCTGAAAAAATTCTTCTGAACTCAACAAAAACAGGCGCAACTTTTTGATAACTTAAAGTTTTTCATGAATCCTCTTTATTTTCGTATTATACGAGATTTTTCAAATTTCCTCTTTTTTCATAAAACGGAGAATAACTTTGGAAAAAAAAATCGCTCAAAGTTCAAAAAAAAAAAGGAAATTGAAGCTCAAACTTTTCCCTTTAGGAATCCAATCGTAAAAATGTATCAAAAAAACTCCTCTAGAAGATGGGTGCACCTGAAGATAGGGAAAAAGAGGCGAAAAACAGGTGTTTTTAAAATAGAGTCCGAATCGAAAAACAAATTGTAAAAATAATTAAAAATAGAAAAAATAAAGCCCAATTTTTCCCTTTTAAAACGCCGCTTGTTAAATTAGTTTACGTCGACTTCCGGCGAAACGACATAAAAAAACGTTCGAGACCTTTTTTGAAGTTGTGTCCAGAAACTTTTCGCCGGTAGCGTATGTATATTTATATATTATACATTTATATATTTATATTAGGGTGATTTTTTTTTTCAACTTTTTTTATTTTTTTCACTCCCCACCTAAAATGTTGTTGCATATGTCTGAAAGAAACTACCCTGAAAGTTACAGCCCTTAATATTAATATTAAGTACTCGCCCTTCGCGTGAAAAGATTTCCCATCTAAAATACACGTAAATAAAAAACTTTTTTCTTCAAATTGCTATAACTCCGCGGCATTTTATGCTATCATATTGTCCTTGGTCGCAATTTACGCAGAATTGAACGATCTTCCAAAGTGTCCTGAGCAGCGTAAGTGTAATTTACACTGGTGAGATGGTACGAGTCACTAAAGTTGATTTTGACCCACACTTCTCGTTTTTTTGCTGTTATTTTCGAAATTATCAACGTTATCGAAAAATTGCAAAGGAAAGTTTTGTTGGAAATTTAATTTCCTACAGAAAAGGTCCTTTAGACCTACTTGCGAAAATTGATATTTCTTGAGATATTGGACCTTAACTTGGTTTTGGTATACAATTTTTATGGTTTATTGAACCAAAAGTTTCAATTTTTTGATATTCTATATCATATCACCATATCACATATCATATCACCAGTGGCGAAATGATATGGAATATCAACAATTAAGAACTTTTGGTTCGATAAACCGTAAAAATTTTATACCGCAAATAAATTAAGGTTCAATATCTCAAGAAATATCAATTTTCTCAAGTAGGTCTAAAGGACCTTTTTTGTAGGAAATTAAATTTCCAACAAAACTTTCCGTTGCAATTTTTCGATAACGCTGATCATTTCAAAAATAACAGCAAAAAAACGAGAAGTGTGGGTTAAAATCAACTTTAGTGACTCGTACCATCTCACCAGTGTAAATTACACTTATGCTGCTCAAGACACTTTTGAAGAACGTTCAATTCTGCGTAAGTTGCGACCAAAGACAATATAATAGCATAAAATGTCGTGGAGCCCGTAGTAAAAAACTCCATTTGTCGCCATTGAAAAATCCCCATTCATTCCCCATTGCCGAAATAACCAATGGAGATGAATGCCGAATTGCCTAAGGAGATTTTCGCCATTGAATTCCCCATTTGAAACGGAATGGGGATTATCTAATAGGGATTCAATGGAGACAATCCCCTTAGGCAATTCGGCATTCATCCCCATTGGTTATTTTGGCAATGGGGAATGAATGGGGATTTTTCAATGGCGATGAATGAAGTTTTTACTATACGAAAGAATCTCCATTGCTGTTCCCCACTCATTCCCCATTGCCCACAAAACCAATGGATATGAATGCCGAATTGTCTAAGGACATTTTCGCTATTGAATTCCTCATTTGAAACGGAATGGGGATTATCCTATGAGGATTCAATGGAGACAATCTCTCTAGTTAATTCGCCATTCACCTCCATTGGTTTTTGTGGGCAATGGGGAATAAATGGGATCATCAATGGAGATTCTTTCATATGATTGCTATATATACATGGAATTACGCATTAAATAATCAAATGATGTAAGTTATCAGTAAGTAAGGTTAATCATAATGCTAATATTAGCATAACGACCAATAATTATATACGCATTATATATATTATTACATTTAATAGAAATTATTGAAGCTCAGAATTGAGAAAATAGATTGTAAGTGTATTCAGATGACGATTGATAATGAAAGTATATACGTTTGTCCTCTCACAAATCGGGTTGAGAAGGACTGATAAAATTATGTGTATATGTTAAAAATAAACGGTTTTAAAAATTATTTGTCCCAAACGTACGCGTACTTGATGAGCAGTTTCTAATATATATTTTTTTAATTACTTTCGAATAATTTCCGAGCTTATGCTAATATTAATTGACCATCGATAGAATAATCAGCATTTATTACACTTGAAGAAAATATTTGGTTCATATATGAGAATCAGCGACATCTACTCTTACATAATTTTATTAATTCACCGCCGTTTGAGAAATTCGCATTTGGAAAAATTCTCATCGATCGATGGGTTCAATTGTTCAGCATTGAACCTCGAATATGAATTGCAGCATCGTTAACGAATGCTGCTCATCATTCGATCAGTCATCAATGAAGTGACATTATTGATAAATGTTGATCATTGTATAATTCGTAGTTACTTATTATTCAATGGGTATCCTTGGTAAATGCTGATCATTTCATCGTTAGTGGATTTGGGTTCCAATGAACATCTGTGGGAAATGCTGATCTTTAAGTTCATCCGTATTGACTTTCCAATGGACATCATTGGGTAAAGCGGATCATTTCGTTCATCAGCATTTACCTTCCCATGGACACCATTGGGCAATGCTGATCGCTCGATACATCCGCATTGGCTTTCCAATGAGCATCATTGAGTAATGATGATCATTCGATTCATCCGCATTGGCTTTCCAATGAGCATCATTGAGTAATGATGATCGTTCGATTCATCCGCATTTGATGTTCAATGGATACCCATTCACTGATAAATGATCAGCCCTGTACGCCATTGACAAATGCGGAAATCTCAATGGGTCCCCATTCATTGTCCAATGGAGTCGTATGAGGACCATTGGTTGCCATTGGCGATTCAATGGAGTTCTTTACTACGGGAGTTATAGCAATTTGAAGAAAAAAGTTTTTTATTTACGTGTATTTAAGATGGGAAATCTTTTCACGCGAAGGGCGAGTACTTAATATTAATATTAAGGGCTGTAACTTTCAGGGTAGTTTCTTTTAGACATATGCAACAGCATTTTAGGTGGGGAGGGATGAAAATTAAAAAAAGTCGAAAAAAAAATCGCCCTAATTTATATATTCATATATTTTAGAAAGAAAAAAAATTTATTCTAAAATCTTCGTAGAGTTCTTCGATTTTTAGCAATTGAAATTTTTTTAGACAAATTCTCTATATTATTGCACGGTTTGAATATTGAAAAAAAAAGTTCTGATCAGGAGATTTGATTTTCAAAATTCAGGCGTTATCTTGATGGTTATTATTATTATTTTTATTCAAGTTGACTTTGAAAACCCGGCCGCGAGTTTTTATAAAATATGGGGTAAAGTAACGCGTATAAAATGCTCGCCTTTTCCGCATTTTTTTTTTTTTGTATACCGTGCACATTGCGTTCACCTTTTATCCAACCCTTAACGAGGTTCCTCGGAAGCGCAACACCCCGAGACACGCGGTGGAGACACTCACTCTCCGCTGGAACACCGAAGCGACGCACACTTTACGCCCTACGAACCATCTTCATTTTACGGTTGTATCATACAAACCCGGAGGATTGCGAAACACGTACACACAGACACAAACATGTGGGGTATACAAATTGCATCAGACCCCACCTTAATGCACGAATACCCCGCAGAAGCGGCTTTTATATATTAATGCAAAGGCAATGCCTGCAGGGGAAAGGTGTCGAAAATGATCCCCTTAAGGAGAAAAAATGCTTTTTCAGTATGAAGAATCAAGATATAATTTCTTCCGTCAATATTTAATGGAGTTTTAATTATTTAACTAAAGCATTTTCAAAAACCTCAAAATAGCGAAATTTTATTAAAGCATTTTATAATTATTTAGCATTTTATAGTTATTTAGCATTTTATAGTTATTTAACTAAAGCATTTTTAACCTCAAAATAGCGAAATTTTATTATTCGTGCTCATAACTTTACTTCGGTTTGAACGATTCCAAAATTTCTTTTTCGTACTCAAAGGCTGTCATTGAAGTCAGAGAATGGCGTTTGGTTCATTCCGATTACTTAGTTTTTGTAGAAATGAGAGGACTTTGAAAATCGCTGAGAAAAATGGAAAGGGGCCAAAGATTTGCACAAATCGATGGTCGAACTTTAAAAATCTGCCAAAAATCGAAAAATGATCAGGATTGGATGAACCAAGCGAGGTTTTGAAGGTTGAACGATCCTGAAGAGAATAAGCTCAGAGCGGACTCGAAATTTTATTTTGAAAAAAAGTTACAGTTATTTTAATGAACAAGTTCAATTCTGGCCGAGATGCGAACAAAATTTTTTTTAAATTTATGTTTTTCAAACCTCATATCGATGTATTTCGTCCCCTGAACATGAATCTACTAATAGTTTTCTCAAAAAATCAAAATTTTCATGAATTTTTATCAAAAACATTTTTGCTCAATTTTAGCCTCATTCTTAGAAACCTTAAAATAGCGAAATTTCAAGCGCTCATAACTTTTGATCGGTTTGACCGATTCTAAAATTTCTTTTTCGTACTTGAAGGCTATCAGTAAACTTAGAGAATGGTATTCGGTTCATTCCGATAACTTAATTTTTGTAGAAATGAGAGCACTTTGAAAATCGCCGACAAAAATGGAAACGGGCTTAAAAAAATTGCAAAATCGATGGTCGAACTTTAAAAATCTACCAAAAATCGAAAAATGATCAGAATCGGATGAACCAAGCGGGGTTTTGAAGCTCGAACGATCCCGAAGAGAATGAGCTCTGAGCTTTTGATTTTTTTTTAACTAGAAAAAAGTTACAGTCATTTTAGTGAACCGATTGAATTTTGGCCGAGATGCAAACAAAAATTTTTTTTAATTTTTTTTTCGGGTCTTACATCGATGTATTTTTTCCCCCTGAATACGAATTTACCAATAGTTTTTTCAAAAAAACCCAAATTTTCATGAATTCCCACTGAAAAACCCTTTTGCTCAATTTTCGCACCATACTTTTACGATTCTAACAAGGATTTGAACTGTCTATCTTAAAGTTTTTAATATTCCTGTATGTTTCTACATAAGGATCATTTTGTAAACACGCGAGGACAAAACGATCCCCCTAATTTGAGTAAAAATAATCCGCCATGGGGTAAAATGATCCCCGATTACTTAAAATTCAATCGGAATAATTTAACATACTTTTTTGCATTTCATGATTAAAAAATTCAAACATTCTTAGACTCAAATTCAAAAAAAGTCACAAATAAATTTACAACATCTCCAAGAAATAAAAATTTTGGAGTGAAATGATCCCCGCATCGTTCATTAATATGAATGACTTCAATTCCCATTATCGCAATTAAAAAGATTCATCTGTCAATTGAATTTAATTGAAATCAATTAAAAAGTTTGAAATCAATTAATTAGGAAGTAAAAAAAAAAATTATCATTAATTCCTCTTCGTATCGCTCAATTTCGAGGTTATCAAAACGCGAAGAGGGCTAAATTAACGTCTCGCTCTTGAGATTATTAATTAAGATTTTTTTCTCTTACGTCAATTTACTTATTTACCAATCAGCAATTAAAACGGGCTCTCTCGCCGAGTGTTTTGCCTTCTTGCGTGCGTTCACGCGTGTGCATCTGCAGGGTGGTTTTTTTTCCTCCCCCAGGTCTCTTTCTTCGGTCTTTTTCTCCCGATGGTTTTTTTTCTGATATTTTTTTTTTCGCTCACAACCCCTCTTTTTCTTTGCACTTATCGCTATCTGCGACCCGAAGTCTCCCGTCTCTCCTCGCTCCAGAGCATTCTCACTTTGCAAAAAGGGCTCGCACGCTGATATGACATACGGCGATTCGGGGAGTGGCTCTAATTAATTAACACCTAGCCAACCTGAGACCGTTCTCCGCGTTTCTCCTTTCCTCCCCTCCACTTTCTCGCCCCTTTCCCTTGAGCCTGTACTCACATACATAGATATATATATATACACGCTTTGTATACATACATAGGTGTATCCGTGTATGGATGAGGAGCAATCGGGACAATCGAATGTTCGCCCAGTCACTAATTAGTGCGCCACAGCGAGTCACCTAATTAGTGCTTTCCGCAACGACGACGTATTAATTGACGATCGAGAACTCCCTTCGGAAAAATTAAATTGGAAAAATAAGCATGGGGGAGGCTGGGGCACGATGACCTCCCTCTAAAAAAAAGATTACATTTTTGCTTCCTCGTAAAGGGACCCGAGCAGAAATTTGATCCGGCTAGCCTAATAACCGATAAGGTCCTGATCAGTCATCGGTAAGGATAGCCTGATCAGGATAGCCTGATCACGCACACATCCCAGCCGGATCATATTACGGTATGATATTGATTGCCAGGCTAGCCTTACATTAGCCATGTCAGGGACAGATCAGGTGGTGCTAAGGACCGGCAAAAAAACCCGAGCAGAAATTTGATCCGGCTAGCCTATAATAACGTATAAGGACCTGATCTGGCATCAGTAAGTATAGCCTGATCAGGATAGCCTGATCACGCACAGATCCCAGACGGATCATATTTCGGTATGATATAGGTCAGGCTAGCCTTACATTATCCATGTCAGGGACAGATCAGGTGGTGCTAAGGACCGGCAAAAAAACCCGAGCAGAAATTTGATCCGGCTAGCTTATAATAACGTATAAGGACCTGATCTGGCATCAGTAAGGATAGCCTGATCAGGATAGCCTGATCATGCACAGATCCCAGATGGATCATATTTCGGTATGATATAGGTCAGGCTAGCCTTACATTATCCATGTCAGGGACAGATCAGGTGGTGCTAAGGACCGGCAAAAAAACCCGAGCAGAAATTTGATCCGGCTAGCTTATAATAACGTATAAGGACCTGATCTGGCATCAGTAAGGATAGCCTGATCAGGATAGCCTGATCATGCACAGATCCCAGACGGATCATATTTCGGTATGATATAGGTCAGGCTAGCCTTACATTCTCCATGTCAGGGACAGATCAGGTGGTGCTAAGGACCGGCAAAAAAACCCGAGCAGAAATTTGATCCGGGTAGCCTATAATAACGTGTAAGGACCTGATCTGGCATCAGTAAGTATAGCCTGATCAGGATAGCCTGATCACGCACAGATCCCAGACGGATCATATTTCGGTATGATATAGGTCAGGCTAGCCTTACACTATCCACGTCAGGGACAGATCAGGTGGTGCTAAGGACCGGCAAAAAAACCCGAGCAGAAATTTGATCCGGCTAGCCTATAATAACGTATAAGGACCTGATCTGGCATCAGTAAGTATAGCCTAATCACGCACAGATCCCAGACGGATCATATTTCGGTATGATATAGGTCAGGCTAGCCTTACATTATCCATGTCAGGGACAGATCAAGTGGTGCTAAGGACCGGTAAAAACTACGTGACGAATCTATATCCTCACGGTTTCGACCTTCACCTTCGGGACACCGTGTATATACCTTTCAGCATCTACGATTATCTTTTTCGCACCCTTTCGCCCTTTGCATCCCCTATATTATTCTCTCTCTCTCTCTCCTCTATTTCTATCTCGTTTTTACTGTAGCTCTCCCAAAAAGTCCCCCCCCCTCCTTCATCGCTCTATCTGTATATAACAAAAGTAACAAACTATTGCGGAACACGCTCGGGTCGTATGCCTGAATGTTCGCATGATTGGCGCCTCGTGCGACCAGGGCATGCGAGAACGACGATGGAATTTCTGATTTCCCGTATACCAAACCTCGTCCCATAGTATATGGGGCATTCCATGTCAATTCAACCTGAGTCTGACCCTCGACCCCTCAAATCTGGTTCCCGATTTTTCCTATCGTTACTCTCACTCTATCAAGGAATTGCAATTTTTTTCAGATTTTTTAAAACTAAATTTGAGCGCGTCATGAATTTTTGAACTTTTTTTTTGAACACCTCGATCGCCGTAATCGAAAAATCTGAAAAAATTCCCAAAAATGCAGTGTCAGATACAAAAAATGTTTATGTAAAATTCATAATGTCTGGGTTTCAACCCGTTTTTTTAGCTTTTTGAGCAAAAAACATGAAAAAAAAAAGAAGCAGAGGTCTATTTACTGTTGACTCTTGCGCGAAATTTTGTATGTATAATACGGGTCAGACCCAGGTCGAATTGGTATGGAATGCCCCATATACAATATATATGTGTATATATTCGATTATATGTATATGTATTGGATTATATGTATATGTATTGGATTATATGTATATATATACTGATTTTGTGTTCCTCTTTTACCGTCCCGTCGACTCGCTGATTATTATTTCGTGACTGTAACCAATTCGACGTGTTCCAACGACGATGATGAAATTTGTGAAATTCGCCATCAGGAATTCCAATCAAATTGAAATTATTTTGCATCGCGTCAAATTTACCGATCATCACGTTTGTGTGTGTGTAGCTCATTGGTCGCGTATTGTGATCATTGAAATATTTAATTTTTTTTTCGAATTATCCGATCTTTGCCTTTTTTCCTTCATTTTCCAATACTTCACACTTTTGGAACATTTTCTGTAATGATATTACTTTTGCAATTTTTCCTTTAAGGCGGTATTCTGGTTTAGAGACATACATTTTGAGTGTTTATCGCGCTGGATGAAAAAAATATATTTTTACCATTCTTTTTTTTTACAACATATGGGTCATTCCATGTCAAATCGACCAAGAGTTGCAATCGACCCCTTTCAATTTCGATGCAATTTGGTCAGAACTTTCCGTTTTTAATAAACAAAGTTCTACCAAAGGAAAAAAAATTTTTTTTTTCGAAGGTTATGCCAAATTCAAAATTTCACAATTTTTCAAATCTGTCAAGTTAATTTTTTAAATATCTTGAATATATTGTAGTTACAAAAAATCATTCTGAATTGGTTTCAAAGAGTATACCTGGGGCTATGAAAAAAAAAAAAATTCCCAAAAAAAATTTTGAAAAATGATGAATTGGGAGAATTTTAAATGTTCAAAAATCGTAAAAATCTAACTTCCACATTTTATACTTGGTTTAATTTTTTTTATATAATACCTTGTACTGATCTTAAAATATCCTGAAATTTCCAGAGGGGTGTTTTTATTGTTTCAAAAATATAAATTTTTGAATTTGAAAAAATCGTGCAAATCTACGATAAACTTTAAATTTTTAGTTAAATTTTTTTTATATAATACCTTGTTCTGATCTTGAAAGAGCCTGAAATTTTCAGGATAGTGTATTTTTGTTTCAAAAATAAAATTTTTAAAATTTTGGTAACAAAATTTTTTTTTTTGTTTTCCCTCTAAATCACGTAAAGTTGAACAATCATGTAATTCTATAATTTTGAGCAGTAAAAGTTTCAATTAATGTCCATTGAAAAAAAAATTTTTTTTTACCAAAATTCAAAAATTTATATTTTTGAAACAAAAAAAACACCTCTCTGAAAAATTCAAGATCTTTCAATATCAGTATAAGGTATTAAATTAAAAAAATTAAACCAATTATAAAATATGGAACTTGGATTTTTACGATTTTTGAACATTCAAAATTCTCTAAATTCATCATTTTTCAAATTTTTTTAGTTTTACAGTTCATAATAGTTTTCAAGATATTTGAAAAATCAACTTGACAGATTTGAAAAATTATGAAATTTTGAATTGTGCATAATTTTCGAAAAAAAAATTTCAATTTCTTTTCCTTCGGTAGAACTTTGTTTCATTAAAAACGAAAACTTCTGACCAAATTTCATCGAAATTGAGAGGGATCGAACCCAACTCTTGGTCGATTTGACATGGAATGCCCCCTATTTATTAATACACTACTGGAAAAAATTAAGGGATCAAAAAAATGTCCTAAATTTTTGATGGTTTTCAACAATGCTGTATCTCAGTGAAAAATGGTCGTATCGAGGTCTTGAAAAAAACATTTTGAGGCCTAAAGTTTCTAGTTTTGAGATTTTTCAGCAAAAAAAAAATCGAAGCTACAGGTTTTACGCGATTCTGAAAAATAGTGAGAAAAAAAATGTTGGCAAATTTTTATTACTTTTTTTTTTGCTGCAGCCACTTAGAATTTTTTTTCCCAGCTAAAATTTGCTTTTTTTGAGACCTCGAAATTTCCTTCCGAGGATATATTCTTAAAGGTCTGAACTTTGAGAATATGCAAAAAAAATTGATAAAATAAAACCTAGACCAGAATACTCCCTAAAATCATACTTATCGTTCACTGTAATGATTTTAGGGTTGAAAAAAAAATAGTCCATCCAAGATTGTCTTGACGCTGAGTGTATGCAAAATTCTCGCTAGATCCATTCTCGTAGGGGAAAAAAAAATTCAAGAGGGTCAATCTCTCGCTCGCTCACTCGGCGATAACGGATAGTTTCCGCAGGGGGATGGATTCCACCTCGATAACCGTGAGTGTCGATGGAAAAAAAAAAAATCCAAGAAGAAAATACTTTAAACTAAGCCTGAAGCATCGCTCCCACCGGAGACTTTTGGGCCTCGTGAATGTTCAAACGATTCTAAAAGTACGCCTCCCTTCACCGCTGTATATCAAGAGCGATGCGATAAGATCGAGTATGCCCGAGAATCGTTACGATACCCTCAAGCTTTAAACTTCGCAAACGCACACAAACGACCTCGCGTTTCACGATGGATGTCCGTCGAGGCTTTGAAACTCTCGAAGCGATGGATACGCGTCCGTTTAAGCGTGGGGTTGCAAATAATTCGAGAAGTTCCACACCCCTTGAAAAATGTCGATAAAGACAGTTGAGTTTAAATTGAGAGAAAAAATACGGTCAAATTGTACAAGTGCTTGAAACTACGTGGAAACTTCATCAATTCAGCGTAATTTAACATGAATAAAAATTGACTCAAACTTTTTCCAAATTCGGTTCAAGTCGACGATCTCACAAAGTTGATTAACGAATCAATGACCGTTCCAATCAATTTTACATTCAGGAAGTTGTATTTATGAACATAATTGAAAATACTTGAAAGTTGAGTCAAGTTGACGCTTTTGCAAATATGATTAAGCATGACAGAACATTTTTCAAGATCAAATCAAGTTCATATGCATTTCCCAGCATGAGTTGTGACTTCAAAGTTAGTTCAAGTCGACTTGTGAGCCCTTAAAGTTCGTTCAAGTCACTGCTTTTCTAAGCATGACTGAACAATTCACAAAGTTGAGTCAAGTCAAAGCTTTTCTCAATATAACTGAACTTTTCTCAAAATTAAATCGAGACGACGTTTTTACAAGCTCGATTTGATCTTCACAACGCTATTTCTACACAAAGTTTTATCTAACTTTGAGTCAAATTGAATTTGATTCAACTCAAGTTCCAATTAACTTAGTAATTCTCAGGCTATATTAGCTTGTCCATACTTTGTGTTTGTCAAATTTTAATGTTGAGTTTAACGAATTGATAATATGGAAACTTGACTCAACGTTCTCGAGACTTGACTCAAACTCGACGAGTCTTTTTATTAACAAAGTTGAGTCAAGTCAAAGCTCTTCTCAATGACTGAACTTTTCTCAAAATTAAATCAAGTCGACGTTTCTACAAGCTCGATTTGATCCCTTTCACAAGGCTAATTCTACTCGAAGTTTTATTTAACCTTGAGTCAAGTTGAATTTGATTCATCTCAAGTTTAATTTGACTTAGTATTCAATTCTCAGGTTATATTAGCTTTTCCATACTTTGTCTTTGTCAAAATTTAATGTTGAGTTTAACGAATTGATCATATGGAAACTTGACTCGTCGTTTTCAAGACTTGACTCAAACTCGATGAGTTTTTTTATTCAAAAAGTTGAGTCAAGTCAAAGCTCTTCTCAATTACTGAACTTTTTTCAAAATTAAATCAAGGCGACGTTTCTATAAGCTCGATTTGATCCCTTTCACAAGGCTAATTCTACTCAAAGTTTTATCTAATCTTGAGTCAAGTTGAATTTGATTCATCTCAAGGTCAAATTGACTTAGTTTTCAATTTTCAGATTATATTAGCTTTTCCATACTTTGTCTTTGTCAAAATTTAATGTTGAGTTTGAAGAATTGATTCTATGGAAACTTGACTCAACATTTTCAAGACTTGACTCAAACTCGACGAGTCTTTTCATTCACAACGTTGAGTCGAGTCAAAGCTCTTCTCAATAACTGAACTTTTCTCAAAATTAAATCAAGTCGACGTTTCTACAAGCTCGATTTGATCCCTTTCACAAGGCTAATTCTACTCAAAGTTTGATTTAACCTTGAGTCAAGTTGAATTTGATTCATCTCAAGGTCAAATTGACTTAGTTTTTAATTCTCAGGTTATATTAGCTTTTCCATACTTTATCTTTGTCAAAATTTAATGTTGAGTTTAACGAATTGATCATATGGAAACTTGACTCGACGTTTTCAAGGCTTGACTCAAACTCGACGAGTTTTTTTATTCATAAAGTTGGGTACAGTCAAAGCTCTTCACAATTACTGAACTTTTCTCAAAATTAAATCAAGGCGACGTTTCTACAAGCTCGATTTGATCCCTTTCACAAGGCTAATTCTACTCAAAGTTTTATCTAACCTTGAGTCAAGTTGAATTTGATTCATCTCAAGGTCAAATTGACTTAGTTTTTAATTCTCAGGTTATATTAGCTTTCTCCATACTTTGTCTTTGTCCAAATTTAATGTTGAGTTTAACGAATTGATCATATGGAAACTTGACTCGACGTTTTCAAGACTTGTCTCAAACTCGACGAGTTTTTTTATTCACAAAGTTGAGTAAAGTCAAAGCTCTTCTCAATTACTGAACTTTTCTCAAAATTAAATCAAGGCGACGTTTCTACAAGCTCGATTTAATCCCTTTCACAACGCTAATTCTACTCAAAGTTTTATTTAACCTTGAGTCAAGTTGAATTTGATTCATCTCAAGGTCAAATTGACTTAGTTTTTAATTCTCAGGTTATATTAGCTTTTCCATACTTTATCTTTGTCCAAATGTAATGTTGAGTTTAACGAATTGATCATATGGAAACTTGACTCGACGTTTTCAAGACTTGACTCAAACTCGACGAGTCTTTTTATTCACAAAGTTGAGTAAAGTCAAAGCACTTCTCAATTACTGAACCTTTCTCAAAACTAAATCGAGGCGACGTTTCTTCAAGCTCGATTTGAACCCTTTCACAAGGCTAATTCTACTCAAAGCTTTATTTAACCTTGAGTCAAGTTGAATTTGATTCATCTCAAGGTCAAATTGACTTAGTTTTCAATTCTCAGGTTATATTAGCTTTTCCATACTTTGTCTTTGTCAAAATTTAATGTTGAGTTTGAAAAATTGATTCTATGGAAACTTGACTCAAGATTTCCAAGACTTGACTCAAACTCGAAGAGTTTTTTTTTCTTTAATGAAGGGAACAGGAAAGCTTGATCTCTCTTTTTTTTTTGAAGACAAATAAATTTCGCCCATTCGAGTCGTATCCGCTCGTCCGGTGTACAACTTTTTTTTTCATTATTTCGTGTCTTTTGTTGTTACGGAGAATTCGCCGCTGTCGGGAATCGAATTCGTACGTCGACGTGTGCGTTCCAAGAGATGAATAAAGCGTTTCTGGGCGCTGCTGCTGCTGCTGGGCTGCTCTATCGTTAGTGCAGTTACGGGGACAGGCCACAGAACGTCGTACTGTCAAGGCAGTTGACACGTCCTACCAACCCCCTTCGAAGGACCATTATTTAGCCAACACCGAGGTCTCTCTGGCGCGTCGTTGCGGAGCGTTACAGCCAGGGGGTGTGTTTCGCGGGAACGTCGCCGAGAGAAGCGTTTCTCTCTCTCTCTCTCCCGTAGGGGTGGGTGTCGTTGCGGTTATATGCATATATATGGGGCATTCCGCGTCAAGTCACGCGGTCATCGGCCCGACCCCCTCGGATTTTGATGTCCAATGAATGGTAGGGTTCGTTTGGCCGAAAATATGACCTCAAATTTTTAGAAATTTTGATTCCATATTTTAGAAGCTGCCAGAGCTAAATAATCATTAAATTGAGGGAAAACATAAAGAGGGGCCTTTTTCAAATGAATGAAATTTTTTTCACAGAAACTAGGGCCCAAAGCAGATATTTTCGTCATAGTTCGATAATGGGCGAAAAATAATTACTATTTTTTTTGTATTTTAAGTTTAATTTTAATAATTTCTTATTGTGAATGTTGTGAAACATATTTTTCTAGTGAAAGTTGATTTTTTTCTTGGTTTAAGAGTGAAACGACAACATTTTTCGAAAATTTATTAGCCTCGCCAACCCAAGATAGAACGGACGATTCAAACACAATTAAAAAAATGCAAATTAAAAAAAAAAAATAGTAATTATTTTTGGCCCATTAACGAACTATGACTATGTCTTGGGCCCTAGTTTCTGTGAAACATTTCATTAATTTAAAAAAGGTCCCCCTCTATGTTCACCCTCAATTTAATGATTTTTTAGCTCGGGCAACCCCTAAAAAATGAAATCAAAATTTCTTAAAATTCAAGGTCATATTTTGGGCCAAGCGAAACCCACGATTCATTGGGCATCAAAATCCGAGGGGGCCAGCCCGATGATCGCGTGATTTCACGTGGAATGCCCCATATATGTATATATTTATATCTGCTTTTGGGGTTCCAGAACAGCCAACCCCTACCCCTAAACCCTAACGCTATATATCCACGCTCGCCTCTCGTAAATATATGCGTGCCTGGTCTGTGATTGACGCCTTACACGAACGGCACACGCCACACCGATTTTCGCACCCCTTGTCCCACCTCCAACTCGCTCAGCGCGGGCAACTTTTTCCTTTTTTCTTCTGCCACTTTTGGTTTTTCGTTTTTTCTTTCTTTCTCATATTCCAAAGGCGAAGCTTCAATTGCCCCTTAACAAAGGAAGATCAGTTTTCATGTGGAAAAGAAACTGTTCATGTCACTTGAATTTTCCTAATTTGGGTGACAATGCATCCCCTACATTACTTTAGAGTGCTTGAATTAAAAAAAAAAAATTTGCGAACCCTCTGAGCCTCGCAAATTCGTTTGAATAAATCGTCACATATTACAACATTGGATCAAAATGATTTCAAACGAGATTGATTCAACAACTTGTTTTCTCATTCAATCGAATATTCAGTCATTTACTGGAAGTAAATAAAATTGTTTTAACCGTATGTTTCGTCTCATCAACAAAATCTAGTTTTAATTTGAGCTATTCATCCAGTTAAAAAGAATAGTAAATGCTTTCAAGTCGATCAAATTGTTTGATAAATTTGACTGAATATTTCAATGCGGCCACAACACATTCAATCGGTAGTACGTATAGCAACTACCACGATCTCGGCACTTCGCCGGAGATCCGCAAGGTGGCGACGATCGGCGCGCGGCCTCGCGCCAGCGAGACAGCCACTGAGCACCGATAAGTACCAGCCCCGTGCGTGAATTTGATTAAGGCCCCGACTAGGCCCCGATCGGTTTTCCCTAACTTACTTTGGGCCCTTGACTGGAAGCCCAATAGGGCCCCTGAATGGACGGTCACGCTTTTTCGACAAGGGCCTTAGAAGGTTGCCAAATGAGGGCCTTTACAATCGTCACACATCTGCCATGTCGAATCCACGACAAGCCCATGGTCAAGCCCTATCAAGGCCCTAGTATGTACGAACTAATTATTAATAATTATCAATAATAATATATTATTAATAATTCTCCAAGAGAATTTTTACAAAAAAATAGTATAAAGCAGAGGATTTCTCTGTAGAAATCTTGCGGGTATGACTTCCTTCGAGGCATGACTTCCTGAGAGGCCTGACTCTGCGGTGTCGAATACAACCCGTGCTCCCACTTCGGCTATATAAGCATAATATTTGCATATTCCGTATGCGAGAGAGCGCATGCCATATGCGACATCTCATGGTGAGTCTCGGAACTAACTCCCCGTGAAGCCCGATTAGGCCCTCAAAGGGTTGCCTCGTCAGTGCCATGTTTGAAATAATTAGGGCTCCGATACTTTCGCCCTATTTGGGCCCGATTTGGTTCTGTTGTAATTATACCGACTTTTTTCAATAGGGGTTGCCCGATCGAAGCCCGACAAGGTCCTCAAAAGGTTGCCTTAGGTCAGCCATATTGTAAGTAAGCCTGGCAACCTTGGCATTGCCCTGTCACGGGCCAACCTGGCGGTGTTATGGCAATTCATGACAGGACATCCAGATTTAAGCCCGACAAGGTCCTCAATGGGTTGCCTTGAGTCAGCCATATTGTGAATAGGCCTGGCAATCTTGGCATTGCCCTGTCAGGGCCCAACCTGGCGGTGTTATGGCAATTCATGACAGGACATCCAGATTTAAGCCCGACAAGGTCCTCAACGGGTTGCCTTGAGTCAGCCATATTGTGAATAGGCCTGGCAATCTTGGCATTGCCCTGTCAGGGCCCAACCTGGTGGTGTAAGGGCAATTTCTGACAGGGCATCCACGTCCAAGCCCGACGAGGTCCCGACTTGAGTCAGGGCTTTCCTAGAATTTCCACGCACGGGACGTTTTGAGCCACCCGTAATCGCTGGGTTTAGTTAATTCAAGCCAAATTTTTTTCACTTAACCAAACCTTTTTCTCGGTGCAAGTGCTTTTGCCTAGTGCTTGAATTTCCTGGTCAATAAGAATGGCTGATTTTTAATTTTCAAAATATTTCGAGAAAGAACTTTGGCGGTTGAACCCCTAAAGTGGGAGAGATTTTTGGGTATTTTTTTTTCAAGGGTGGCAGAGATTTTTTCAAAATTTTTACCCTGATGTCGAAGATCGACGAGGGAGGCGTGAACCGGGTGGTCACGCGTGATTGGCCTTTGTGCGGAATATTCGAGGGAAGCGCTGTACGGTCTTTTTTTTTTTAGATCGGGGTGCAATTTAGGGGTCGTGGTGTATGGTCACGTGGATCGTGGTGAGCGCTGACGGAGGGGACGAGAAATCGTTTTAACATGGAGAAGGAAAAAAGCCAGAGAGAGGGGGATCATGGGTAAAATAGAGAGAATGAGGGAGATGGGAAATGAAATAGGAATGAAAAATAAAGGGAGAAACTCTCGTGTTAACTGGTGCTAAGTGAATCTCTGTGGCTTTGCTTTCGGTATACACTGACGGCGGATCACTATTATATATACACACGACACGCATATGCATATATACATGTATCTATATACATATATATTTATTATGTATATTGGTGTATGGAGGGTCGAAAAACACTGTCGAGCTGTCACTGTATTTTATGGACTCCACCCCCCATATTTCAAGGGTCGCAAAACACACTTCACGACCAACCAAACCCCAGCCAACTTCTTTCTGGATCGAACGATTCTCCAGAAATTTTCTTTTTTTTAACATTTCAATCCTCAATTCTCGTGCGTGGGCTATTTTTCAGCTCCAACAAGAGGATTAATTATCATTGTGGGATCTCCCTATTAATTTTACTTGCCTCATTGTTCAGCTACCCCTACCTCACAGTGAAAAAGGGATTAGGGAATTTTGACGAGGGTTGCGAATTCTTCAGTTATGGTTTTATGACCAAAAAACCCAGAAACATCAAAAATTGTGTGCAAAAACAAGTATGTTACTATATTTACCATAACTAAATTACTATTACTATTATCAGTACTATTACTATTACTATTACTATTACTATTGCTATTGCTATTGCTATTGCTATTGCTATTGCTATTACTATTACTATTGCTATTGCTATTACTATTGCTATTGCTATTACTATTGCTATTGCTATTACTATTACTATTACTTTTACTATTACTATTACTATTACTATTACTATTACGATATTTACTATTATATTGCATTACTGAATTTTCAAAAATTTCAAAGCAGCGAAATTTCGAGTGCTCATAACTTTACTTCGGTTTGACCGATTCCAAAATTTCTTTTTCTTACTTAAAGGCCGCTACTAAACTCAGAGAATGGCTTTTAGTTCATTCCGATAACTTAATTTTTATAGAAATGTGAGCACTTTGAAAATCGGCGAAAAAAATGGAAGGGGTGTGCCTTAAAAAATTTGCAATAATCGATGGTCGAACTTTGAAAATCTGCCAAAAATTAAAAAATCATCGGAATTGGATGAACCAAGCGAATCTTTGAAGCTTGAACGATCCTGAAGGGAATAAGCTCGGAGCGGAGTAAGAATTTTATTTAGAAAAAAAGTTACAGTTATTTTAATGAACAAGTTCAATTTTGGCCGAAATGCAAAAAAAAAATTAATTTTTTTTTCAATTTAATTTAATTTTCAATTAATTTTTTTCAAACCTCATATCGATGTATTTTGTCCCTCTGAACACGAATCTACCAATAGTTTTTTCGAAAAATCAAAATTTTCATGAATTTTCATTAAAAACATTTCTGCTCAATTTTAGCCCCATATCTGCAACATCTTAAAAAGTAAAGGAGGTAAAAATAGTGTTTGGCAAAATGGGTCACTAAAAAAGGGAAGTCAAATTTTTGCGAATTACTTTATCTTGAAGCCTCATAGTTGGGGTGCTTTTTAAATGAACAATCATTCTCGTTGACTTTGACCCTGTCGACCACAATTCACACTGCCACAGATATTGAAAGTTGTAATGAAGACCATATTGTCGTAATTTCAACTTTATTTAAGGGGTTACATGAGTTTCGAAAAAAAAAAAAAATTTCGCTATTTTTTTTTATGTAATAAATAAATTATTTCATTCGAAATTTTAAGCACATAATAGAGCAAAATTTAAACATTATTTTATTATAATTATATAAAATAATGTAAAATAACTCATGATAATTTTATCTGAAATAAAAAGGATTAAAAGGATTTTTCAAAAAATTGAAATTTGAATTTTCGGCATATTTGTATGCAAGAAAGTACCATTTTTGTTACAATTTACACTATGAATAGTCTTGTAAAATTAGTTGTAATAAAAAGTCTATTTTAAAAACATTTACAAGATTACATTAAGTTCGGTGTTAAGTTTGAGAAAAGTTTTTAGAAAAAATCGATTAAATTTTCAAGTTAGGTCAGGTCCTGATGAGAAAAATTTCCAAAAGGCTCTCAATCCTAGACTTCTTCTCCGATAGACTTGAATCTTTGGAGAAATATTCTCGACATATCGTACTATTGGATGAAAAAAATGAAAACAATTACCCGTGTAGAAATGTGATAGGGCAACCATTAGTTGATTCTTTCCCCTGATCCACCCTGCCTGATCCGATTTTTCTGGCAGGGCCCTGACATGGAACTTAACGACCTGGTCCCTAGTTATTACATTGAAATAATCACTTATTACCAGTGCCCTGCATGATCAGAATATGAACAGTTTCCGACAACGTTATTTTTACACTTTTAAGCAAAACATATTTTTATTTTATTACTCTGGCAAGGCTCTGATGTGAAAACTAATTGGATTGCCCTGAGTATTTATTAAAATAAAATTATTTGTATATCGGCTTTCAGTAGTATAATAATAATAATAATAATAATAATAATAATAATAATAATAATAATAATAATAATAATAATAATAATAATAATAATAAATAACAATAATAGTAATAACAATAATAATAAATTAACAATCATTGCCTCGTTTATTATTATTATTATTATTATTATTATTATTATTATTATTATTTAATTATTATTTACATTATCACTTTTATTCCGCGAGAATAACAAGCAATTGTGCGCCTGTCACAAGTTCGTTACGTAGGCAGAGGATTATTATTATTATCACGACGAACCGCATCGCGTTAGTTCCGAGACTTGACGCGAGATGGCGCAGGACAGCAACCGTTGAACTCGCATACGGATAATGTGTTCAGTATGCTTCTATAGACGGGTGCGAGCACGGATGTTAGCAGAAGTCGGTGTCGGAAGAATCCATACAAGGAGTTCCTGCCGTCTTATGTAATTGTACTTATTTATTTAATTCTCGTAGAGAATTTCCGTTCACTCGGAATCTAATATTCTCTTCGAGGATTGCCAAAAGAAAAGTGTACCCTAAGAAAGGGTTGCCTCGAAATAAATAATAAGATGCATACATTGAAAAAGGAGTACCTCGTAAAAACGAATTGTTCAAAAAGCGCTTCGGTGTATGATCGGGACCGTGATCAGGGCCTTTAGGGGCATGATTCTAAAAATCTTAGGGGCCTGATCAGGATCTGCTAGGGCCGGATCATATCATCATAGGGGCCTGATCATGACCGCCGGATCCGAAAATGGCCAGCCAGGTGTTACATGGCTAAACAGGGCCTGTTAGGATGAGCGGATCATTTCCCTACATTAGTTAGGGAGGGCAAGTCAGGGGCAGAAGTTTTTCCCTACCAAAATTTCTACACGGGATATTGGATAAAAAAAATGAAAACAATGGATTTTGAAAAAAATTTCAAACTCACGCAACCCCTCAATTTGGAGGGTTTCTTCGATCTCTTGCCCTTATCTTTTCATACGTATAAAACCGAATTTGCCGACAAGGGATGTGCAAACACACATAGCCGAAACTTAATCTCCGTCTAGCCGCGAGTTCGATAAAACAAGTACGTTAATTCGTGGCGCAAACCCACCCCTAAACTGCGCACTATAATATAATATACATGGCCCTTGTATATACATAGATCGTGTCTATCTAAATCCGGGCAATCTCTCCGGGATTCGATTCATCCCCTTCCCTGGATTGGCCCTCTCATGACCGCCGTCGGGTATCGATATCGACGATAAAATCTCGATATATAAGCGCACAAAAGCGCGGGAGTTAAATATAATAAATCGGATTAGCCGTAGTAAGGGATGCAAGCGTTGATACAGACGATGAGCAAAGTTGGCATATGCTACGGGGGTAGGAGAGAAGGGTAGGTCGGCATATTGAAAGAGTGGGAAAACGATATTCCGTCCGGTCGGACTTTGCTACCCTTGTAAAGAGTACGTTGGGTTCGCATGTGAAAAAAAAGGTATTGAGAGATGCGAATAGGGCGAGATATAAATTGGTTATCCTGAGGGGTTAGCGGGGATACACTCAAAAGTGCTATAATACTTTCTGCTCTGTGGAATAGTTGGAATATTTTTCGTCGCTGCAGGAAAGAGCCTTCATAAGGGATGATTTTTCATCCCTTAAATTTTCCACCTAAGGTCCCAATTGTTGAACAGGTTCCACTTATTGAACACTATTCTTGTATTTTTTATTATTTCTCACACTGAGAAAAAAAAATGGTTGAATATGCGAAATCGTTTAGTTGAATACGTGCAACTAAATATTTAGTTGTACAATCCAAATTTTTGTTGCCTGAACAATATTTTGGTCAACCGAAGCGCGGAATTATTCAAGTAACTAATTATTTAGTTAGACCAAATAAATATTTAGTTGCTCGTATTCAACTAACGATTTTGCATATTCAACCATTTTTTTTCTCAGTGCATTCACCTGCATGCATTTACTTATTTATAAAAATTTCATTACACATATGGAACTTTTAGCTATCGAAATGTTACCTTACTTGTGCAAGAAAAGCTTTAATTAATAGAGAAAAAAATTATTTAATCAGCAACGGTGACCCGATTTGACTTCTCGTGTCAACTGCTTATCGTTTTTGCTAAGACGCGCCACTTTGTGCGTAAGGGCATAACAAATTCAAAAACTGTCGCATCTCAAAAAGTAAAGGCGTTTCAGGTTCCTCGGAAAATTTCTTACGAGTAACAATTTTCAAAAAAAAATTTTAATTAATTATTTGTTAAAAAATACGATGTTCGATCATTGGGACATAGAAAATGCAGTGTGTCCCAATTATTGAACACTCGAATTCTCCAAGATGGCGTCATTAAACCCATCGAAACATCGAGACAGTTAACGCGTGACGGATCGTGTGAATCGGATTTATTCAAACACAAACTGTAAGTTCCTGAATAAACTTACCTCTATTCTTTTAATGATAAACTCCAAGATCGTCAAATATATTTTTTATTTCTATTTTCGTGCAATAAACATAAAAAGAAAAGTAAAAAGAGAATATAACCCAAATGTAACCTAAAAATACGAATGTTATGTTCAATATTTTTTGCTCTCCGATATTTCAGTCGAAAAACAAGAAAGCTGCGACAAAAACGAACAAAAACGGAACATAAAAACGAGGAAGCTGAAAATAAAAATAAAATAAAGTTCGAGTTGAAAAGCAAAAATAAACCAAATGCGAATGAACCAAAAACCTGTCAAAAGGGTCTAAATATATATTTTTGTATTTTTACATGATTAATAAAAGATTATTCGAGTGTTTGATTTTGCTTTTATTTCTTAATATGGTACCCAAAATGATATTTTCAGAACCGAAAAAGAATTCTCGAGAGTGTTCAATAACTGGGACATGCCTGTTCAATATTAGGGACACAGGCACTTCCAGTATTCAATAATTGGGACATTTGCATACTTCACATTTTTTTTTTTTTTTTATTCGAAATCATTTGAAAATAATTGAAAGGGTGATTTTTCGAAAGTAAAAATATCGAAGTATCATTTGAACATGAAAGCGATGGTTTTTTTCTTGATTTTGTTTTTTTTTCTCGCCGAATTCAATCCCCAGATCTTAGTTGTTCAATAGTTGGGACATTTACGTTAGTCGTGAATTTAATAGTACATTACATCACGAGGACGTAAAAACATTTTCTGACGAGGGATGTACGATATTTTATATCACGAGGTGCAATATGGACGTTTTTACGTCCGCTTGCGGACGTAAAAGCGTCCATTATTGTACTGAGTGATATAATTTTTTTTTTTTACTTTGAAATACAATATCCCAGATATTACAAGCATTACCGATGGAATGCTCAACTAGATTCCTCATTGTCGATCGATTTGGAAATATTTTTCAAAATGCATCCCCCAATGAGGCCCGACGTCCTCAACGGCAGAGTTATAAATACTGGCATTATTTTGCCAATGCATTATGGTATTCATTACCCATTACACTGCATAATGTGTAATGAATGCGTGTTCCATTGCAAATAAAAAAAAGTACTGTGTAATGGATGCATGAGCCATTATAAATAAAAAAGTAATGTGTAATGGATGCATGTGCCAATACAAATAAAAAAAGTAATGTGTAATGGATGTATGTGCCATTACTGATTAAAAAACGTAATATGTAATGGATGCATGTGCCATTACAAATGAAAAAAGTAATGTGTAATGGATGCATGTGCCTTTACAAATATGTAAAAAAAAAAGTAATATGGAATGAATGATTGCTCCATTACAACTTAGTGTTTCTTCGAAAATTTGGAGCAGGTACTATTTTGCTCAAAGGTGGGTAAGTCTATTAATTTTTCAATGAAAATAATTTGTGTATCAAGTTTTTGCTAACTTTACTATCGTAGTGGTAAATGTATGAACAGTGATTCTTTGGAGTAATTTTTACTCCATTTTTGAATTGTAATTTTTACAACAATAGAGTAAAAATTACTCCAACAAATTACTGTTAATACGTGTAAGTGTATATTACACTGTTAATATACACTGACACATATAAGTTTTTCTTGAAATGCAATTTTTACATTTAATTTTTACATTTACATGAAAATAATAGACTTACCTTTGAACAAAATAGTACCTGCTCCAAATTGTGGTAGAAACACACTAATTTGTAACGGAATATTCTCCACTACAAATTACTTTTTTTTTCAATTGTAATTTGTAATGGAGCACTCATTCGTTACACGTTATTTTTTTTATTTGTAATGCATCCATTACACATTACGTGTATTATTTGTAATGGAACATACATACATTACACATGACTTTGTTTATTTATAATGGAACACGCATTACACATTACTATTTTCACTTGTAATGGAATTACACGTTACACGTAATTACACGTTACTTTTGTAATTTGTAATGGAAAACTTAGCCAATACACATTATTTTTACATTAATATTTTCACAACTCTGCTTAAGGGTTTGATTGACATTACAAAACATTATTGTACATATAGATTTCCTACCCCCATACTCTGTTGATGATCAATACAGTGTTACATTGTATTTACACATCTTCAGATAGGGGTTGTCGGGGGATGATCGAAACGAATTTACTAACGAGACTCTGGTACATTTTTCACGCGTAAAGTATTACACAAACACACATATATACTTTGTATATCTGTATAATACCTCGTTGAGTAAATCAACCACCGAAGATTTCGTTACATTTCACGTAGATTCACATTTTGATGGAGAAAGCTCCGACAACGCGATAAATCTTTATTACTCCGGATAAGGGTGATTTATATCCACTCATTTGCTGTACTTGTCTACTCTGTCTAGGATATATCATATCTCCGAAAGCGAGGGAATAACCGACGAAAAAAAAACAGCATATACATTTATATGTATGGGTCATCCCATGCCAAATCGACCAATAGTTGGAATCGACCCCTTTCAATTTCCATGAAATTTCGTCAGAAGTTTTCTTTCATCATAAAACAAACCTCGAAAGGAAATTTTTTGTTTTTCGAAAATTAAAAATTTCACTATTTTTTTTTAGTTTATTTTTTTAATATCTCGAAAACTATAAAAGTTACGAAAAAAGAGTATAGCCGTAAAAAAAGAGTATACCCGGGGCTACGAAAAAAAATGCCGTAAAAAATTTTTGAAAAATGATAAATTTGGAGAATTTTGAATTTTCAAAAATCGTGAAAATCTACGATCGACATCAAATTCCATTTTTTTAAATATAATATATCTTGTATTGATCTTGAAAGATCCTGAAATTTTGAGAATTGCGTTTTTTTTTTAAATTTAAATTTTTGAATTTTGGTAAAAAAAAATTACAAATTGAACGACCCATAGATTTGTATTTGTATGATCGTAGTTACGAATAGGAAGGTCAGTAATAATTCGCAGGGGGTCGTCGTGCGAGCAATAATCATTGGGTACCCTCGACTAATCGTTCTCGCCCTCTGGACTTTCTGCTGCTAATGATTTATCCCCGCGTGAAGATTTAATGTCCCAGTGTCACGGCGAGCGTGAGAGACGAGGATGGAAAGTAAATTGAACGTGTGAAAATACGAGTGTTAGAACGAGAGAGCTGACAAAAATTATTTTTTTTCCTCCTCTCTTCGTCACGAGGATGGGGGGAGGTTTTTGCGTGTAGGGGTTGGAAGTTTCAACTGTCCCCGTAGAGCGACCTCCCGCGGAGTTTCCACCGTGGGATTGAATCGAGATTTCAAGTACTCGAGTCTCTCGTACACGCTTCCGGTGAATATACCGTAGAGAAAAAAACGGGCTGGGGAGGGGAGTTAAGTTAGGGGTTGCAAAATATATATCACCATATATATATATGTATATATATCTATATATATATATGAGGTATTCCATACCAAGCTGACCAATCCGTGGACCCGACCATTTATGATTTTGTTGAAAATTTTCTATTTTTTTGTACGTACTAAAAGCAGTCTCTCAGAATTTTTTTAGATTTTTGTCTTAACCCAACTAACCACAATAAATTGTTCGAAATTTGACACATTTTTTTTTCAAATGCTCATAACTTTTAAAAATTCGGAGATATCAAAATAAAACAAAAGATCATTTTTTTCCATCTTGAGTTGCAGTTTTATAAAAAAAATACAAACAAAATATCTATATTAATTTTCACACGTTTTTTTAAGTTTTAAACACAAAATATTTTTTTTTTCAACTTGGACCCTTTTTATTTTTTTGAAAAAATTCACCACTTTTTAAGAGACATTTTTTACAGATATCAAAAAATTGGTAGTTTGTGCTTCTCATAGCTTGTATTTTTTTTCTATTTTTTACCGCGTGTGAACTAAGGAATCGTGTTTCCTCCTTGAATCAAAAAATAGAAAAAAAATACAAGTTATGAATATCACAAACTGCTAATTTTCTTATATCTGTAAAAATGTCTTTTAAAACGTGGTGAATTTTTTCAAAAAAATAAAAAGGGTCCAAGTTGAAAAAAAAATATTTTGCGTTTAAAACTTCACATAATATTTTTTTTTGTCAACTTGGACCCTTTTTATTTTTTTGAAAAAATTTACCACTTTTTAAAAAACATTTTTACACATACTAAACAATTGGCAGCTTGTGATATTCATAACTTGTATTTTTTTTCTATTTTTTAATTCAAGGAGGAAACACGATTCCTTAGTTCACACGCGATAAAAAATAGAAAAAAAATACAAGTTATGAGAAGCACAAACTGCCAATTTTTTAGTATCTGTAAAAATGTCTCTTAAACAGTGGTGAATTTTTTCAAAAAAATAAAAGGGCCCAAGTTGAAAAAAAAAATATTTTGTGTTTAAAACTTCAAAAAACATATGAAAATAAATATCAATATTTTTTTTGTATTTTTTTATAAAACTGCAGCTCAAAACAGAAATAAATGATTTTTTGTATTATTTTGATATCTCCGGTTTCAAGAAAGTTATGAGCATTTGAAAAAAAATTGTGACAAATTTTGAACAATTTATTGTGGTTAATTGGGTTGAGACAAAAATCTAAAAAAATTCTGAGAGACTGCTTTTAGTACGTACAAAAAAATAGAAAATTTTCAACGAAATCAAAAATGGTCGGGTCCACGGATTGGTCGGCTTGATATGGAATACCTCATATATATATATATATATATATATATCTACCGACCTGTGAGAAACCTTCTCGTACTATCCACGGTAAATCGGTCAAAGACAAAAGCAATGGGGACTTACCGGATCATCCCCTGTCTCGGTCTCGTTTTTTTAGGGGATGATTTTTTTTCTCCTCGTTCGCGTCATCCGGATGGATGCGAATCCAAAATTTGTTGATCTCGATACAATTTTCCGTAAACAGCAAATTTTTGCGATTCAACAATTCATCCCTAAATTACACCCTTTGAGGGGGATGAAAAATTCATCCAACACAAATAAGGCCCAAAACGAGTCGACGAAAATACTTCTTTATTCTCATCAACGATGAAAATGCGTCGAGAGTCAATTACCAGTTCTCGAATTACATTTTTGGGGAAGAAAAAAAATTCGTCCGTGCGCGCTCTCGAGAGGGTGAATATTTCTTTTTTTTTTTTTACTGGGTCCATGCGCAGATTTTTGGGGTCCAAAAAAATGGGGGGAACACGACGACGACCCACTCCATAGACGGTTAACCGCGTAAAAATTACGGCATTGTTGTTGATGTACACGTCGGGGCACCGAGGGCGGACGGGTTCTCATGTTACGGCCCTTCCTCGGCAGTGTAACCCTTCAATCGCTTTATTAGGACGCGCCGCTTTGTATGAATATACTCAGTGCAATAGGGGCTTAATTCGCATTATTTTACACGTTTCATTGGGTCAGTTGAGTCTAAGTTTTTGACAGCGATCTGTGAATAACTCAGCTATCTCGCCGAGGCTTACAAGAACTATCAGCAATATCTATGATCTATCTATGAGGTATTCCCGCTCAACGGGACCCCCTTTTAGGCCAACCTCTTTCGATTTTCTTGAAACTCGAGTATGTTTTAGTATTGCTTGCAAGTATATTGTACACCAATTTTCAGATCTCTAACTATAATACTCTTTGGAACACACCAAAAGTTATACACTGCGACCTCGATAATCGGTACCTCGATCGTTGCAATTGCAGCGTAGTGGGAGAAGCGTCAAGCCAATCGCGTTAGGCCGCCGTCAGTCACCAGCGGCGCAGAGACGGTTCTGTGCGATGTGCGCAACCCCACTTCTCGCAAGAGCCGGTCCCAACGGATTCCGATTATCGAGGTCGCAGTGTATTTCGAACTTTTTGCGTATTCACCGCTTCGGAGCTTTGGCTCGGCGCGAAATAAAATCGAAAAAATTCTTTAACAATAGCTTTCGATCGGAAATTTCCTGCGCTTTTCGAAAAAAATATCAGCAATTCCGAAAAAAAAACAAATTCATTTGAATTCCGGCTAAAAACCGAAAAAATTGATTAAAAAAAAAAAGCATAATTTAATTTAGCGGGACAATTTTTTTTATGTTTTGTATATATCTGAAAAGTCACGATATAAATTTCAAGTTGAAACTTGCATCCGTTTACCAATGCCAAGTCTTTTAGTAGGATAAAAATTCTTAAATATTGTGTTTTTCGTATTCGACAGTTCTCTGATATATTATATAGTTTTTTTTAACGAATTTCGAATTTTATAAATTTATTAAATTCAAAATTTATTAAAGTTGATTTAATAAATTTAATTTAATTAATTTAATCTAATAAATTGGATAAATTTGATTATTTAATAAATTTAATTTAATTAATTTACTAAAATCAAAATTCGTTAAAAACTTGGCATTAATAAACGGATGTGAGTTCCAACTTGAAATTTATATCGTGACTTCTCAGATATATACAAAACATGCAAAAAATTGTTCCGCCGAATTAAATGATGCTCTTTTTTTGTAAATAAATTTTTTCGGTTTTTACCGAAATTTAAATGAATTCGTTTTTTTTCGGAATCGGAAGCGCAGGAAATTTCCGGTCGAAAGCTATTGTCAAAGAATTTTTTCGATCTTATTTCGCGCTGTGCCAAAGCTCCGAAGCGCTGAATGGGCAAAAAGTTTGAAATATAACTTTGGGTGTATTCCAAAGAATATTATAGTTAGAGATCTGAAAATTAATGTACAATATACTTTTAGGCAACACTAAAACATACTCGAATTTCAAGAAAATCGAAAGAAGTCGGTCTAAAAGGGGGTCCCGTTGAGCGGGAATACCTCCTATCTATCCTTAAAAATCTGCCAAAAATTGAAAAATGATCCAAATTCGATGAACCAAGCGGCATTTTGAAGCTTCAACGATGTCAAAAAGAATGAGTTCAAAACCAAATCGGAATTCCATTTAGAAAAAAAGTTACAGCCATTTTAGTAAATAGATCGAATTTTGGCCAAAGTGCAAATCAATTTTTTTAAATTTTTTTCTTTTTACTTCTTATATCCGTGTTAATTCCCTCCTGGATACGAATTTGCCAATAGTTTTCCCCAAAAATCAAAATTTCTAAGAAATTTCGTCAAAAACCTTTTTCGGTCAATTTTTTCCCCATTTTCAAAAACCTAAAAAAAATTTCAAGTGCTCATAACTTCACTTCAGTTTAGCCGATTCCATTTTTTTTCGTACTGAAACGTTGTGACTAAACTCAGAGAATGCCGTTTGGTTCATCCCGATAACTAAATTTTTGTAGAAATGAGAGCACTTTGAAAATCGCCGAAAAAAATAGAAAGGGTATGCCTTAAAAAATTTGCAAAAATCGATGGTCGAACTTTAATAATCTGCTAAAAATTGAAAAATTATCCGAATTGAATGAACCAAGCGGCATTTCAAAGTTTCAACGATCCCGGAAATAATGAGTTCAAGACGAAACCGGAATCCCACCTAGAAAAAAAGCTACAGCCATTTTAGTGAACGGATCCAATTTTTGCCAAACTGCGAAAAAAAAAAATTTCAATTTTTTCTTTCCAATTCTTATATCGATGTATTTTTTCCCCCTGAATACGAATTTGCCTAAAGTTTTGCCAAAAAATCAAGATTCAAAAATGTATCCGCGAAGTTCTCAAAAAAATTTTTTTAAAATCGACGGTCAAACTTTAAAAATCAGCCAAAAATTGAAAAATCATCCGAATTGAATGAACCAAGCGGCAAAAAAATCATTCAATGTTCAGCCTAAATGTCCCTAAAAACACAATTTCCCCCCAAAAAACCCATATTCCCGAATTGAAAAAAAGGTATGAAATTTCGCAGCCTTCTCGCTTCTCTCTCCAATCCTCGAGTATATACCTTCTCTTTTTCCCCTCGGATTTACCGGGACGTTTCTCATGTTTCTGCAGCCCGTGTCTACGTCAGTGGCTGAATTCTATATTCTACAAGCAGGGTCGCAAGGCTGCATTTTGAGGCCCGTTCGCCGTCGCTAACGAGACAGCTCGGTAGTTCTGAGTCTGGACCAGTTTACGGACCAAGAATACTCCATATATACATTATTATTATTATATTATGTACATGGGATCAACATATACCCGGGGCGTTTCAACAGCTCTCTGCCCAGTCCGGTAGTCCTGAGAGACAGAGAGAGAGAGAGAGAGTCTGGACCGTCCAGACGCTCAGTTTCCATACGCACCTTCGCTACTAAATCAAGACGTACATTGGTCACGCTTTGCCATGGTCGCGTTGGCTCATGCATGGCATGCGACGGTGGTCCAGCGGTCGAGTTATGGCGTTCATACGTGTGCGTTGCTTACGAAACATTGATTTCACGCATTGCGGAAACCGGACGCCGCATTGCCGACATGCTGCACATCATATTGCATGCTTGCTACCGTTACTCTGCGACATATTCATCATCCTAGGGCCAAGAAAAATTTCAAGGATAGCACATCCAGAGGACACTGAGGACTGGACCATGCAGTTGATCTTACGAAGGGCCACCTCCTTTAGTCTGAGGATCGCCGAGGTTCTGGACATTGGAACCTGATGTTCCAATATCCAGGACCTCAGCGATCGTCAAACTAAACGAGGTCATTGGAACATTGGACATTGGACATTGGAACTAAACGAGGTCATGTCCAGAATCTCAGCGATCCTCAAACTAAACGAGGTCATTGAAACATTGGACATTGGACATTGGAACTAAACGAGGTCATGTCCAGAACCTCAGCGATCCTCGAACTAAACGAGGTCATTGAAACATTGGACATTGGAACTAAACGAGGTCATGTCCAGAACCTCAGTGATCCTCAAACTAAACGAGGTCATTGAAACATTGGACATTGGAACTAAACGAGGTCATGTCCAGAACCTCAGCGATTCTCAAACTAAACGTGGACATTGGAACATCAGGTTCCAATGTCTAGAATGGGTAGATTCTGAAGATTGGAACGTGATGTTCTAATATCCAGAACCTCAGCGATCCTCAAACTAAACGAGGCCATTGGAATATTGGATATTGGACATTGGACATTGGACATTGGACATTGGACATTGGAATTCAACGAGGTCATGTCCAGAACCTCAGCGATCCTCAAACTAAACGAGGTCATTGGAACATTGGACATTGGAACTAAACGAGGTCATGTCCAGAACCTCAGCGATTCTCAGACTGAACGAGGTCATTGAAACATTGGCCATTGGACATTGGAACTAAGCGAGGTCATGTCCAGAACCTCAGCGATCCTCAAACTAAACGGGACATTGCAACATCAGGGTCCAATGTCCAGAATGGGTACATTTTGAAGATTCGAACCTGATGTTTTAATATCCAGAACCTCAGCGATCCTCAAACTAAACGAGGTCATTGGAATATTGGGCATTGGACATTGGACATTGGACATTGGAATTCAACGAGGTCATGTCCAGGACCTCAGCGATCCTCAGACTGAACGAGGTCATTGAAACATTGGACATTGGACATTGGAACTAAACGAGGTCATGTCCAGAACCTCAGCGATCCTCAAATTGAACGAGGTCATTGGAACATTGAACATTGGACATTGGACATTGGAAGTAGACGAGGTCATGTCCAGAACCTTAACGATCCTCAAACCAAACGTGGACATTGGGACATCAGGTTCCAATGTCAATGGGTACACTCCGAAGATTGGAACCTGATGTTTCAATGTCCAGAATCTATCCAATGGTTCCAATGTTCTAGAATGAACATTGAGCCCAGAATGCATCCAAACAGATGCTGAATCGTTGATGACAATGGTTTTATGTTGGTACCTTTGAACCTTCGATTGGGATCCATAGGTTCAGATTGATCCCGTTTTATCCTTCATGTCCAACAACTTCTGTGACATCACAGGAGGATCCTTGAGCCTTTAGAATTTGCCATACTTTACTTCGAGAGTGTTTCAATGCCTTCAATCACAATTTTTCGGGTCTGGGCATGTTTCAGGTCCGCCATTTTGTACTACTAGCATCTGAGCATCTCTGACTACGCCTGATTTTTTTATTCATTGATTCTCTTTTTTCACAGTCTTTATATTAAATATGTTTCAAGTCAGTTCAGGAAAGCTTCTTGGACGTTTGGACTGTTATCAGGATTGAATGTTGGAAACGTGCTTCTATGTTTCAATTCTTCATCAAAATGAACTTTGAAGGTGCTAAGTTTCTTAAGGCTCCTTGAGGTCCTGACTCAAGATCGCCATTTTGAATCGCTATAATTTAAATAGTTCTCGCTTAGCCTCATAGTTGCTTCATTGATTCTCACCTCTTTTAGATTCCTCATATTGAACATGTTTTATTTCTATGACATTCTAGGAGGCTTCCTGATACACGAAGAAAAATGCCACCTCGAACTCTAGTCCTGGTTACCAGAAAGTATTGTAATTTACTTCCAGTCCGGAATTCTCAGACTTATTACTATACCATATTGTAATGAATACTATGCTACTGTAAAATATACTATTTATACCGCGATAAGTATTTAATGGAAGATAGTGATTACAATATGGTATAGTAATAAGTCTCAGAATTCCGGACTGGAAGTAAATTACTATATTTCTAGTAGTGGATATTAGAATTCTGGTAACCAGGACTAGAATTCGAGGTAGCATTTTTCTCCGTGTAGGTGTTGCAAAATGGATGATAATAAGTACCGTAAAACGGGACTACTTTGTTCGTGTTTCGGAAGTTTTTTGGTCGTAACTTTTTTTTAACGTCTAAAGTTACATTTTTTTGCTCGAACAGAACAATGTGTCCTTTGGCTATAAAATGTATAACAATAGCAAACCCCACCAGACCCTCACAATTTTATATATTTAGAAAAAAAAGTCAAAGTAACCCCGAGTGTGGGCCTACTTTGGAGGGGCATTGAAATGCAACTTATGTCAAAGATCTACATCGTCAATGCAGCTTTAACATCATTCTGATAAAAAAAAATAATATTTTATACATTATACATGAAATTAAATGAAAAACAACGATTTTCGACAATCAATTCGTCATTTTTATTGAAGAAATATTTTACATAAAAATACCAAATACTTAAGCCCGAGTTTTAAGTTCTTAAGATCAAACTTGAGATCAAACTTTCCATTGAACTCAAATTTGAATTTTAGTTCGAACTCAAGTTCAAATTTAAGATGAATCTTAAGTTTGAACTTAAGTATAATTATAAGTACATACTTATGTTCAAACTTTGATGCGAACTTCAAATCGATCTTAAGTTCAAACTTAAATTTGGTTTGACGTTTGATCTTGAGATCCATCTTGAGCATGAACTTAAGTTCGATCAAACTTCTTTCATCGCCTCCCTCAACCGTGTTATTTTAAATTAGTCGTGAAAATAATTAAGGGCGATCAAACTTAAGTTTAAGCACAAGATGGATCTTAAGTTCGAACTTCAAACCAAATTTAAATTTGAACTTAAGATCGATCTGAAGTTCGCACTAAAGTTTGAACTTAAGTATGAACTTATAATGGCACTTTGGTTCAACTTACGATTCAGCTTAAATTGGAACTTAAGTTCAATCTTAAGTTCCCACTTGAGTTCGATGGCAAGTTCGATCTTAGGGTAGGACTTGTGACTTGAAATTCGGGCCTTACAGATGTAACGGAGGTTGGAGTCGTTCTTCTTGCCCTTCTTTATTCCCTTCATGCGAATCGCATCATCGATTTTTCGGACATCTTGGCTTGTTACACATGTCTGTGTACCTGCTTTACGAATGACTTTTTTTTCTCTTCCACCCACTCCCCATAACCCCTCCCGCCCCACAAGGTCACGAGGGTTCACTGTGCACACGTTTTAACCGTATTTTGCTGCTCGTCCAAAGTAGCCCCAAAAACCAACAAAGTAACCCCCAAAGTCAAAGTAGCCCCGTTTTACGGTAATAAAATTAAAACTAATTATTAACCCTTACTTGACGCACTGGGGTCGTTTGCACCCCAGCGATAAAAATTATTATAAAAAATATACCATTTCATATTTTAACTTGGAATTGTTTTTAAAACTTCTTAAAAGGTTACTTCCCAAATTTATACAGGATTTATAGTAAAATGTCAAGGTTGAAAATGATGAAAAAATTGAAATATCCAAAAAAACTAAAAAAATGACAGCTTTTTCGAAAAAAATCATAACTTTTTTATTTTTCTACAAAAATGGTTAAAAATTCAACTGAATTTGCATAATATATAGCATTATAAGAAAAAAATAGTAGTAGTACAATAATATAACAGGAAACAAATTCGCACAAAATATTCGCACTAGACCTTACTTGACCTTGAACTACTCCATAAAAACTTATTGTCTTGGAGGGATGGTATAAGCTTGAAGGGATAGTGGCATCCTCGAACCAACGACAGACGTCGCTATAGGTCCCATTTTTTCAAATTTAGGTATTTAAAATTAAGAAAATTTAGGCCTGGGTCGTTTTGTACCCTAGTGTGTCAAGTAAGGGTTGAACTAATTATTTATTAATAAAAAAATTGATTTAAAAATAAAAATTAATCAATAATAATTGAAAAATATGAAAGTAATGATTTTGTCTCCGCGACTGCAGGTGTAAATTCTTAAGGGGCTTAATTTAGAATTGAGAAAAATGTCGAATGCTAATTTGCGATTGAAAAATGATTCCGAAAACTTCCTTTCTTGTTCAAGCACGAACCTCGATGTATCTGGGTTTCCGAGGTCATCTAGGATCAGGACATCGGTTTATGCACCAAAAAAATATCATACATATATATGGGGCATTCCACGTCAAATGACGCAGTGACTGACCTCGGATTTTGATGTCCAATGAATGGTGGGTCTCGTCTGGCCCAAAATATGACCTCAAATTTTTAGAAATTTTTATTTCATTTTTTAGGGGTTGCAGGGACTAAAAAAATCATTGAATTGAGGGAAAACATAAAGAGGGGCCTTTTTAAATTAATGAAATTTTTTTCACGGAAGCTAGGGCCGAAAACAGATATTTTCGTCATAGTTCAATAATGACCAAAAATAATGACTGCTTTTTTTAATTTTCAATTTTTTAATTGTGTTTGATATCCATTTTATTTCAGGTCGCAAAACTAATAAAATTTCTAAAAAAGTTGTCGTTTCACTGGAAAAATATGTTTGCTGTCGTAATTCTCACTACACGAAACAACCAAAATAAGAAGTTATCAAAAAACGAAAAAAAATAAAAAATAGTAATTATTTTGGGCCCATTATCGAACTACACTACGACCTCGATAATCGGAATTGTGCGGGACCGGCACCGGCTCTTGCAAGAAGTGGGGTTGCGCACATTGCACAGAATCGTCTCTGCGCCGCTGGTGGCTGACGTCGGCCTGACGCGATTGGCTCGGCGCTTCCCCCACTACGCTGCAGTTGCAAAGATCGAGGTACCGAGAATCGAGGTCGCGGTGTATGACGAAATCATCTGTTTTGGGTCCTAGTTTCTGTGAAAAATTTCATTAATTTGAAAAAGGCCCCTCTTCATGTTTTCCCACAACTTGATGATTTTTAAAACGCGGGCAACCCCTTAAAAAAATGAAATAAAAATTTCTCAGAATTGGGCATCAAAATCCGAGGGGGTCAAGCCGATGACCGCGTGATTTGACGTGGAATTCCCCATATGTAGATCTTTGTATAATACGTTTCACAGGATGCCCCTCGGTTTAAGGACACCCAAAGGCGAACGGTCACGGAGGGATGTCGCGGGTTATCGTACGCGCTACGGATCATTACCCTGGTGCGACATGCCAGGGTGTCTTTCTTTTATGTACATACGCCCAAGATTAATCGTTTCCCACAGCCTGGGTCAGGCAAAGGAAAAAAAAGTCGTAACAGTGCGAGAGAGACAGAGGAAGATTAAAGTCGAAGCCGACAATGTCGTTCTTCGCGTGACGTTCTTCAAGTCAGTCGATAACCGAGTTGAAAGGCGATAAGACACCCCCACGCTGCAAGTGAGGGTGATCCTGCGTCGCGACATCGCTCCCTGACAAGATTCTCACCCCTTTTTTTTTCTCAAAAATTAAAAAGAGTGCAGAAAAAAAATTGGACCATTCCAATTAATAAAATTAAAAAATAAGTATGAACAAATAGAACTTTCCAACTTCTTAATTATGGTTTGAATCCATTATTATTAAAAAAAATTTATATAGTTTGAAAAACATATTTTCAATATAAAATTGATATTTAATTTAAAAGAATATTTATAAATTAATGTTATTTAAACATTCTTTTAAAAAATCATCTTAATATTTTCAATATTAAACTGTAAATAAGCTATTTAAATTAAAAAATTAAAAAAACAAATATAACAATATGTGAGGCATTCCACGTCAAGTCGGCCACCCCATTTTTTGAAATCGCCAAAAATCGCATAGAAATTTTTAGAAAGTAGTTCTAACTATCGAGAAAATTCGTGATTTTTTTCAGATTTTTAAATTACATATTTTAGCCGGAAAAAAATACAAAAATTTTGTTTGTCCCATTTTGTAACTCGAAAATTATTCATCGTACGAAAAAAAAAGTAGAACATAAAATTGAGGATTTTCAACGCGCTTTTGACTGACATTTCTTATAAACTCCTCCGAAAGCTTTATATACCATTTTCGGAGCAAATAATATTTTGATATTTTTTTTCTCAGAAGTAGCATCTTTCGATTCTCTGTAGTTTTAACAGTTTTTTACTTGATATATTTACAGACTATAAAAAAATTGGCTTAGTGGACAATCCATTCCCGCGCATGCATTTTTATTGATACAATCTATCATTATAGAGTGATTTAACGAAATAGTGTAGATATTGATATCTTATCATTATTAATCGTAGACCGGGAAAAGTAATAAAACAATTTCATTTTGATACTGCGAAGACGATTCCAGGAAAAAAACAGTATCGTTGCTTCATTCCCAAAAATCATGGCCTGATCGAACTAAAAAAGTATTCATTGGCCATAGAAACGTCGGTGTATCCAAAGAGGGTAAATTAATTCTCTTTTGCAATTGAGAGACGTGACTAACCTTTGACTCTAATTTGAATAGACTTTATCGGTGTCCTGGGGTCCATTGATAAATAAGTTTATGAAAATGTACTAAAAGATATTTAAATAAATCGCGTTACTAAAAACATAAGGGCGGATCTCAAAATATACGCCCTTATGTTATTGCAATAACATAAGGGCGAATAAAAAATTTTTTTTTGCTCCAATCAATGAAATAGTCCTGAAAACATAAAAATCTATGGAAAAAACGAAAATTTTTTTTTTTTGATATACGCCCTTCTGTTTAAAAAAAAAAATTTTTAAAGTCATAAGGGCGTATCCTGTTTTTTCGGTTTCTTATTATTTATAAGTCAGAGTATGAAAAAATATCGCAAGGCTGAGAAAAATTACCACGCCTCAATTTGATTTGTTTAAATAAATATTTATTTGAGTAAGAAAGCAAATTTCTTTATTTAATTTTATTATAAAAATATGCATTTTTCATTTGTTTTGTTACTTAAATAAATATTTATTCAATCATTTCAAATTGTGTCGCGATAATTTCTCTCACCCTTGTGATTTTTTTTCATATTTTGACTTATAAATAATAAGAAACCGAAAAAACAGGATACGCCCTTATGACTTTAAAAAAAACAAAATTTAAAAACAGAAGGGCGTATATAAAAAAAAAAAATTTTGTTTTTCCATAGATTTTTATGTTTTCAACACTTTTTCATTGATTGGAGCAAAAAAAAATTTTTTATCCGCCCTTATGTTATTGCAATAACATAAGGGCGTATATTTTGAGATCCGCCCTTATGTTTTTAGTAACGCGAAATTAAAATGGAAAAAGTTTAAAAAATTGAAAAAGTACAAAAAATAAATAAAAATGCGGGCTGTAGAGAATATCTATAAATAGTGTCAACCCTGTTAATGTTCAAGAGAAATTAGTGTATTCGTTTGGGATGAAAAACACATGCGAAGGAATGGGTTGTCCACTAAGCCAATTTTTTTGTAGTCTGTAAATATATCAAGTAAAAAACTGTTGAAACTACAGACGAATCGAATATGCTAATTCTGAGAAAAAAAAATATCAAAACATTATTTGCTCCGAAAATGGCATATTGAGCTTTCGGAGGAGTTTGTAAAAAATTTCAATGAAAAGTACGTTGAAAAAATTGAATTTCATGTTTCACTTTTTTTTTCGTACGACGAATCATTTTCGAGTTGCAAATTGGAACAAGGAATTTTTTCGTATTTTTTACGGCTAAGGTATGTAATTTAAAAATCTGAAAAAAATCACGAATTTTCTTGACAGTTAGAACTACTTTATAAAAATTTGTATGTGATTTTTGGTGACTCCAAAAAATGGGGTGGCTGACTTGACGTGGAATGCCTCATATATAATACAAAATTGATAAGTAAAATTGAAATTTTTTCAAAATGTATTTAATAAATATAATTCCACAAAAAAATTCATTTCATTCTAAATCAATAAAATTTACCAAAATTCTGGAAAATTTTATTATATTTTTAACTTTAATATTATAAATTAATAATATAAATCATATCATAAATATAAAAAAATAAAATGAATCAAATAACTTAATTTTATTAAAAAGTCGCCTTTCGCGGTGATGAATTCCGCATCTCTTTTTTTCGAAAAAAGAAAATCAAATTTTAAACTTTCTAAATATCTAACGATTTTTTTTTTCATTTCGCAAAATCGCGCACTTTGTACACGACGGAAAAAAAAATTTCGACAAGATTAGCCTTAGTCAAAATATTTGCCTTTCGTATTATCCAAATTCGTTTGCTTGTCGATGCTCTTCTTTTCTCCTTCTCTGATCTGTCGCTCTTGACCGGATTTCAGACTGGATCTTGTGAATTCGTCATGGGCAAAATCTTTTCAACGTTACTGAGAGAGTGAGAGACTCGCGAGTCCGTTCTCAAAGGAAGGTATGAAAGAGAGAGAGAGAGAGAGAGAGAGAGAGAGGGATTGAGGATGAAAAAAAAACAAAAAAAAACGAGAGCGCGAAACTAGTTCTAAAACAGGAAAGAGGCTGATGTTTTTCAGCAAGTAAAAAAGCGATTTTTTTCAATTCGTCTTCATGAACATTTTAAGGGCTATTTCGATGGGAAATCCACCGTTCATCGTGGATATGCAATATCCTGCGAAAAATTGTATCCGATTGAAATATCCGTACTTCGTGATACAATAAAAATCTGAAAAAAATCAGCAACATCTAGCATGCTCCGAACACCAATTATCAGTAATAATTATTGATCATTGTTTATCAATAATAATATTGCCCAAAAGTAACTAACCAATTGTCATTGACAAATGTTCAAACATTTTATTTATTACTATTGGGCACTATTGTTATTGATAATTGTTGCTTATAGCATGCCAAATGTTGCTGAATTTTTTCAGATTTTTATTGTTTCACGAAATACGAAAATTTTAATCAGATACCATTTACGTCATAATCAGAATTTCGAGAGAAAATAGTAAAAAAAAAAATTGCCTAGGAAAATTCTGAAATAATTCCAGGCGATTCCGTGTATATCTACTCTTCTTTTTTCATACTTGATATTTTCTCTCAAACTCTATAGTTTTTGAGTTCCATTGCATCTTTTAAAATTTGTCTTTTTTAGCCAAAAGTGAAATAACTTTGCGAGAAAAAATCGTACGGAAATTTTTCTAAAAACAAAAATGGAGATTCTGCTAACCTTTTCAAATCCACCGCGGATAAAAAAGACACAAACAATGTTCTCAAGCTGCGCATCCGATTCGCGATGGCCAAAAAAGGCCAAAAAACCGGTTACGTACAAAAGTGCATGACGGGTCGAAAAAAAATCATAAAAAATATTTTAGAAAAGCAAAACAAAGCTGAATTCCTTTCCGTCAAAATGCTTCTTTTTAAATTTGATTATCTTTTTTTTTGACGGAGTTATGCAACTTTTCGTGCGGCAAGAAATATCGACCGGTGATGTATCCAAACTTTTGAGGTTAGGGCTAATTTGTAGGCTCAAGCTAAGCGAATAAGAGGTGAAAAAACCGACGATTTTTATTATGAAAGTCTATGGCTGCTTGATATGGATGGCAAATGCCAATTAAAAAAATACGTAAACCAAACTTTCTTAATAAACAAGCCTTTGAAAAATATATCAACCGATTAATCTACATATTCTGAGGTCCTTTTTTTTAAGCGATGAAAAATCAAAGTGAAAGCGTATCAGGGTTGCAAATAATGCATTACTTTTTTCAATGCATTTGCATTTTCATTAACCATTAACCATTAAATTTTAATGGTTAATGTAAATTATTTTCACTAGCCATTAAAAAAGTAATGGTTAATGCATTACTTATGGTTAATGGTGAATGGAAATTATTTTCATCAACCGTTACATTTTAATGATTAACGGAAATTATTTCCATTAACCATTAAATTTTAGTTAATTACTATTAAAATTTAATGGAAAATATTTACATTTTATGGTTAATTTTTCCATTTCCATTAACCATTAAATTTTAATTGTTAATGAAAATAATTTCCATCAATTATTAAAGTTTAATGGATAATGGAAATAATTTCCATTAACCATTAAAATTTAATGGTTAATGAAAATAATTTCCATCAACCATTAACCATAAGTAATGCATTAACCATTACTTTTTTAATGGCTAATAAAAATAATTTCCATTAACGGTTGAAATTTAATGGAAAGTATTTCCATTAACCATCAAATTCTAATAGTGAATGGAAATTATTTTTATTAGCCATTAAAAAAGTAATGGTTAATGCATTACTTATGGTTAATGGTTGATGGAAATTATTTTCATTAACCATTCAATTTTACTGATTAATGAAAATTATTTCCATTAACCATTAAATTTTAATGATTAATGGAAATTATCTTCATTAACAATTAAAATTTAATGGTTAATGGAAATGGAAAAATTAACCATAAAATGGAAATATTTTCCATTAACCATTAAAATTATTCCCATTAACCATTAAATTTTAATCGAAATTATTTTTATTAGCCATTAAAAAAGTAATGGTTAATGCATTACTTATGGTTAATGGTTGATGGAAATTATTTTCATTAACCATTAAATTTTAATGGTTAATGGAAATTATTTCCATTATCCATTAAATTTTAATGATTAATGGAAATTATTTTCATTAACAATTAAAATTTAATGGTTAATGGAAATGAAAAAATTGAGCATAAAATGTAAATATTTTCCATTAAATTTTAATAGTTAATGGAAATTATTTTCATTAGCCATTAAAAAAAATAATGGTTAATGCATTACTTATGGTTAATGGTTGATGGAAATTATTTTAATGATTAATGGCAATTATTTTCATTAACAATTAAAATTTAATGGTTAATGGAAATGGAAAAATTAACCATAAAATGTAAATATTTTCCATTAACTATTAAATTTTCATTAGCTATTTAAAAAGTAATGGTAATGCATTACTTATGGTTAATGGTTAATGGAAATAATTTTCATTAGCCATAAAAAAAGTTATGGTTAATGCATTAATTTTTCATTAAAAATTTCGCAACCCCGAAGCGTATAAATCAGTGGTAATGAAAAATGACACATCCGAAGGGTATACGCGATAATTGCGAAATGAGAATTAAAAAATGAGAGGTAGAGAGAGAGAGAGAGAGAGAGAGAGAGAGAGAGAGAGAGAGAGAGAGAGAGAGAGAGAGAGAGAGAGAGAGAGAGAGAGAGAGAGAGAGAGAGGAAGTCGACGTGTGAGGCTTCAAAGTTTTTCCCGGTACGACGCGTGTCCGTGCATCGTCACACCTGCTTATAAGCAAAGCCGGTCGTGCCCGATGACGTTTTCTGCCCCCCCGCATAAGTTATATACGCACATATATGTATAATACAAACGTGGAAACGTAAAAACGTATTAGCTCGCGACCGAGACGTTGCTGCAGCGATAAAGAGGTCTCTCGCGAGACTTCTCTTTGCATTCGCGGCGCCGAGTCAATCTCTAGGAGCGCCGTTATTCATTTTTTTTTTCAAATTTATTTTTTAGCCTCACAAACTTTCAACCGAGAATGTGAGAGTGCGCTCAGAACGAAGCTTAAGATGTGAAAGGAAAAAGAAAAAATGTCCGGTGTTGCGAGCAATCGCCGTCGCGGCAGCACTTTTCTTCCTCTCCTTCTTCTTCCTTTTCTATTTTGTTTCTTTACGATGGAGTTCCTCGATCCTCGAATGACGAGGATAGAAAACTTATGGCCTATTTTATGCCAACGTCCGAATTTTCACCCTTTCGGACTTTGTCGACCCTTCATCGTCAGGCTTTTTGAAAAATCCGCGTTTTTCACGATTTTGTCAAGTTCACTTGAGTTTTTGAAGAAAGGTGAAATTTGTTGAGCCGATTCGAATGAAAAGATTCAATGTCGTACTTTGGACACTGCGCAATGCGTAACTTGAGTTCTTATTCGAATGATCGAATTTTTATGTGCAAAAGAAAATGGACGATGCGGTATATCAGTAAAATGCAAATTTACTGAAATTTGAGGCCTTGTAAATTAAATAATTGTGACAATGACAGGTTGATTAGATTTTCTACTATTCTTCTCAAGCTAATGAGCAATTTTTCAATATTCTTTTTCTAATAGATAATTTTTTTTTTAATTTCAGGAGCCAAAAGGCTTAATTTAAAAAATCTAGAAACCCTCTCAATGTTCTTTCTTTTAATTCATAAATTTTCATCAAATAAATATTAAAAATAAAGCTTATAAATTTGTTACCTTATATTCTGGGATATTATAATTTTTTCAATAAGAGTTTGTACAACAAACAAGTCGAGGACTTGCATGTTCATTCGAGAATAAAAGCTAGACAGTGTAAATTTATTGAATGATTAAAAAATTAAAATAAGGTAAATGTCCCAATTACTGAATAGCTACACGGAAAAAAATGATCAGTGACAATTTATGTGTAATATTCGAAAAATTACTGGATTCACTGCAGAATATACGGTTCAGAACTGTAATTCAGGCGTTTTACTGGGAATCCATTATAAATTAATGGATTTAATGTAGTTTCTACTTTTCAAACCATTATAAATGCTGATTTACACTGTGAAAAATGTAATGTTCACCGCAAAGAAACTGAGAAAGTAGAAATAACAAGGAGAAACGACGAAATCCACTGTGTCTGAATTGTAAAATTTACAATGGTCTCTGTAGAATGTACAAAGCACATAATTAAACATTGCAGTGTTCCAAGTGAAAAATCAAATGCGCGCCGCAAAACATGCAACGTCAATTTCAAATTTTACAGAGTGGCACTGTAACGGGACGACCTGCGGCGTGTCACGATCTCTGCGTTTCGCCCGAGATCCGCTAGATGGCGTCGGACGGCGCACCCTCTCGCGCCAGCGAGAGAGCCACCGAGCACCTATACAAGGTCCGATGTATTACCAACATCGGCGTCCTCAATTGACATACAATTGTTGGAACATCAGCCGCGTTCTGTGGTCGAGCAGTCCTATGGACCGAAGGCTACATTTTCTTAACAGATCACCATTGCATTTCGGTGACGCTCGTGCTCTTTATGGGTGCGAGGTTAAACTAGATTCGCATCATTAACTGATCTCACGATTAATCAGTCAAGTACAAGCCCTCGTAGCTATGAGCCTGAGCGAGGATAAATAACGGTTTATTGCAATATTTGAATAAATTGGAATTTATTCAAATATCGAAACGTTTCACTACACTATAATTTATTTTAGAAATTGCAGTATTTTCAGTGAAAAATAAGAAAACGTACCGCAAAATATACTGCGTTCTTTTCAATTTTTACAATGTACACTGTAATTTTTTCACGGGCCCTGGATAATTTTTACAATGTGAAATGTGTAAAAAATTCACCGGATACAACATTAATATAACGTTTCACGTAGTGTACATTTTAATGTTCCACACTGTAAACATTCGTCCGATGAGCATGTACTATGTCATATGTGACGTCTGTATATTGTATTAAAGAATTATGTAAATTTCACTGTTTCACTGTTTCAGGATCTGGGGATTGAAATCGGTGAGAATAAAATATAAAATCAAGCAAAAAACCATGGCTTTCATGTTCAAATGATACTTTGATATTTTTACTTTCGAAAAATCACCCTTTAAATTATTTTTAAATGATTTCGAATGAAAAAAAAAAAAACAACGTGAAGCATGCAAATGTCCCAATTATTGAACACTGGAAGTGCCTGTGTCCCTAATATTGAACAGGCATGTCCCAGTTATCGAACACTCTCGAGAATTCTTTTTCCATTCTGAAAATATTATTTTGGGTACAATATTAAGAAATAAAAGCAAAATCAAACACTCGAATAATCTTTTATCGATCATGTAAAAATACAAAAATATATATTTAGTCTCTCTTGACAGGTTTTTGATTCATTCGCATTCGGTTTATTTTTGCTTTTCAACTCGAACTTTATTTTATTTTTCTCTTCAGGTTTCTCGTTTTTATGTTCCGTTTTTGTTTGATTCAGTCGCAGCTTTCTTGTTTTTCGACTGAAATATCGGAGAGCAAAAAATATTGAACATTACATTCGTATTTTTAGGTTACATTTGGGTTATATTCTCTTTTTACTTTTCTTTTTATGTTTATTGTACGAAAATACAAATAAAAAATATATTTGACGATCCTAGAGTTATTATCAAAAGAACAAAGGTAAGTTTGTTCAGGAACTTCCAGTTTTTGTTTGAATAAATCCGATTCACACGATCCGTCACGCGTTAACTGTCTCGATGTTTTGATGGGTTTAATGACGCCATCTTGGAGAACTCGAGTGTTCGATAATTGGGACACACTGCATTTTCTATGTCACAATGATCGAACACCGTATTTTTTAACAAATAATTGATTAAAATTTTTTTTCAAATTGTTATTTGTAAGAAATTTTCTGAGGAACCTGAAACGCTTTTACTTTTTGAGATGCGACAGTTTTTGAATTTTTTATGCCTTTACGCGTTTTTCCAGTTACCACGAGACGTCAAATCGGGTCACCTTTGCTGATTAAATAATTTTTTTCTCTATTAATTAAAGTTTTTTTGCACAAGTAAGGTAACATTTCGATAGCTAAAAGTTCCATGTGTGTAATGAAATTTTTATAAATAAATAAATTCATGCAGGTTAATGAGAAATAACAAAAATACAAGATAGTGTTCAATAATTGGGACATTTACCTTATACGAAAAATAAATCCAGTCAAGTCCGAAAAGCTCTTGCCCTTAAAATAAAACAGATCCTAGAAATCTCAAACTTTAGATCCAATTCTTAAAATTTTCCCCAACTTCGCTGCAATAAAATCTACGAACACTTTATTTTTATTTTTCTAATGTGCATCTTAAATTTCTCTCCAAATATTAATTTTGAAAAAATATTTTTCAAAATTCAGAGAAGGCACACGAATTATTTCACCGTGTATTTTTATCCATTTGTGTTTTTACATAATATCAGATTAAGATAATAAAAATTGTTTAGATTCGATTATAAAAATTCATTGATATAAAAGTATTTGAACTAAAGTCAAATGAAATAACCTAAAATTCATCGGTAACCCCTAATCCGCTTTAAATAAAAAAATAAAAAAATAAAATAAATAAAATAAATAAAATAAATAAAATAAATAAAATAAATAAAATAAATAAAATAAATAAAATAAATAAAATAAATAAAATAAATAAAATAAATAAAATAAATAAAATAAATAAAATAAATAAAATAAATAAAATAAATAAAATAAATAAAATAAATAAAATAAATAAAATAAATAAAATAAATAAAATAAATAAAATAAATAAAATAAATAAAATAAATAAAATAAATAAAATAAATGAAATAAATAAAATAAATAAAATAAATAAAATCCGCCCTTTTTTCGCAAGTAAATTTAAAAAAAACCAGGGCAATAGAACGCGATAAATAACCGTATGAATATCGATAAAAGAATATGTTGACCGAGTTTTTTCCCCATTATTAAATTTCACGGGGTGCATTCGCGTCAGTCTGTGATGCACAAAAGTCCTGAAGTGTATCATAGAAGCTCGCGAGAGAGAGGAAATTCCACCTGTTAGTTTGGCGAACAAATAGTCTCGTCACTTCCAGTACCTGAGCTCAGTGTGACTCGTCTCTACCGTTCATTGCACACCCCTAAGATCCTTCGATAGCATCATCCCTCTCAAACTATTTTGTAATATAAAAAAAACTATGAATCGGACGATGGGAGGAAAGATTACAGAAAATTGGGTTAAAGAGATGTAGGACCAAAAAAAAAGTTATCCATGTTTTTTTTTTCTACATGTATTATATTGCAAATTGCACAGGGAACCGGCGGGGGTGGTCGGAACGCCCTTTTCGAGGAGTGCTACTGGAGATTATTCGCTGCGAGGGACATGAAAAAGTACGAACGGTCCCACGCACCTGGGTTCTCGCTGGGGCCTCACCCGGGGGCCTCATTGTCATGTTAATAGGGCCCGCGCGACCCTACTATATATGTATGTTTGTATGTATATATATATATATATATTAAGGTTAAAAAGTAGGGGAAATGAGATCCTGTAATGGTCGACCAGGTGTTCATGGACCACGTTTGATGCCTCCCCTGACTGAGTCCAGTGAACCCCAAGCTGGAGAAAAATAGATTTCTCTTTCACGAAGGTTTTTGATTTCGTCCCTTAAGCTTTCTCTCTTCCTCCCTCTGTCACTCGATCGGAAACCTCGCTACAAGATTTCTCTTGTATTTGTCCGTTCGTTAATGCGCTGGAGAAAAAGGTCCAGAAGCGAGTTTGCACTTGCAAAATGCTCTGCCAAACGCTCAAAAACAATGGCCGCTGTCGACAGTGTCAGTGTTATTCGGAAGACCCGAACATCTCATTTCTCATTTCCAACAGTTTTCCGCAGACGGAAAAAAATGAAGTTTTTTCCGGTAGAGATGGACATCTCTACAAGAATAAATGAAGTTTTTTCCGGTAGAGATGGACATCTCTACAAGAACAAATGTCTATTGGCACAGTTGGATCATTTACAACTTCATCCGATAATGAGTCTGTCGAATGTCTTGCGTGATTCTTCAATTAGGAAACCAACAACTCTACCAGAAAATACTTTTGCTGAACAACGACAATATTGTCCTGAAACGACTCTACCGGAAATGAGCCCGCGTATTAATATCTCTAGCGTGGAATGTCGCAGTAATAATGGTGATAGTGTTATTTGACATCACAAAAATGGTGAAATTATATTTTGAATATGTATTTTGATTGACCTAAATACGCTTTACCGAATGACCATCGTACCATATTTTGACTATTTTGAGAATTCGGCAAGGTCGACGGAAGGCAATTACAAGACTGTTTTTTCGTAAATTAATGTATCGCTTGTAGGTTTTTGAGAGTGTTTTCTGGTAGAGTTGTCTAAAGGTAGGCTTCTTATCTCGTAGAGTTATTCGTGGAATTTTATTTCTCAGGAGATTTATTTTTTATATTTGGTGCTGTTCATTTGAGATGTTGTACACAGTTACAGCTGGTAGAGATGAAGTAGAGAGTTATATCCGGTAGAGATGTAAATGTGCCTTTGATCTAACAGCGCTGTAAACTGAATCCACTTCGGGGGGTATTCTGGTCTAGAATTTTGGGAAATCAATTTTTGTTTTTCATATTCTTGAAGTTTAGGCCTTTAAGAATATATCCTTGAAAATAATTTTTTTAATTACAATAATTCAATCCAATGTAATAACAGGTAACGCATATGTACCGTTCGCTGGCGATTTTATTGCTCTACATTCTCCACAATTATTTTATAACATTATTATTTGCAATTTATTTAGAAAAAAAGCCCAGAATCCTTACATTTATTTTATTGAAATAATTTTTGGCAATTCATTTTAATGGGCCTGATAAACAGCCAATTAGGCCATTATTCACATAAAATGTTTATTTTCGTAAGTAAATTTATTTAAACTACATAAAACTAAAACTTTAAACTAATAAATAAAGGGTGTCGCATCTTGGCACACGGAACAAAAAATGATCAGTGACAATTCATGTGTAATACTTTCAAAAATACTAAATTCAATGCAGAATATACGGTTCAGAACTGTAATTCAGGCGTTTTACTGGGAATCCATTATAAATTAATGGATTTAATGTAGTTTCTACTTTTCAAACCATTATAAATGCTGATTTACACTGTGAAAAATGTAATGTTCACCGCAAAGAAACTGAGAAAGTAGAAATAACAAGGAGAAACGACGAAATCCACTGGGTCTGAATTGTAAAATTTACAATGATCTCTGTAGAATGTTCAAAGCACATAATTAAACATTGCAGTGTTCCAAGTGAAAAATCAAATGCGCGCCGCAAAATATGCAACGTCAATTTCAATTTTTACAGAGTGGCACTGTAACGGGACGACCTGCGACGTGTCACGATCTCTGCGTTTCGCCCGAGATCCGCTAGATGGCGTCGGACGGCGCACCCTTTCGCGCCAGCGAGAGAGCCACCGAGCACCTATATGAGGCCCGATGTATTACCAACATCGGCGTCCTCAATTGACATACAATTGTTGGAACATCAGCTGCGTTCTGTGGTCGAGCAGTCCTATGGACCGAAGACTACATTTTCTTAACAGATCACCATTTCATTTCGGTGACGCTCGTGCTCTTTATGGGTGCGAGGTTGAACTAGATTCGCTTCATTAATTGATCTCACGATTAATCAGTCAAGTACAAGCCCTCGTAGCTATGAGCCTGAGTGAGGATAAATAACGGTTTATTGCAATATTTGAATAAATTAGAATTTATTCAAATATCGAAACGTTTCACTGCACCATAATTTATTTTGGAAATTGCAGTATTTTCAGTGAAAAATAAGAAAACGTACCGCGAAATATACTACGTTCTTTTCAATTTTTACAATGTACACTGTAATTTTTTCACGGGCCCTGGATAATTTTTACAATGTGAAATGTGTAAAGAGTTCACCGGATACAACATTAATATAACGTTTGACGTAGTGTACATTTTAATGTTCCACACTGTAAAAATTCGTCCGATGAGCATGTACTATGTCATATGTGACGTCTGTATATTGTATTAAAGAAATATGTAAATTTCACTGTTTGCCCTTCCAGGAGGCGCTGTTGATGGGGAAAACTGTAAAAATTAATGGGAATCTCAGCAGTTCTCACTGATCATTTTTTTCCGTGCATCGATTTTTCTCCATCTTTCTCCATTTTTTTTTTCCTACGGTAAATCCGTCAAGATCGATGAAAAATCTCGTACCGTCGATCGAATACGGTTTACGAAAAAAATTCTTTTATTCCCTTTGCGCGGATGTATATTCACAATGTCGTAATAACGGTACAAAAGGCATCGAACGGAGGAAAGTAAGCGTGCTTTGGTATTCCACTTTTTTCACCGAGGGATGCTTTTCCCGTGAGCGCATCGAGTAAAAAAAAGCCCTCAGTCAAGCCCATATATATATGTATATATTAGACTGATTCAAAAAAAAATGACTATTTTTTGTTTTTCGAAGAAATGCATTAAATACTTTCGGGAAGGTGGAAAAAGATGCCTGTTAAAGTCAGAGCTCTCAATAAAAATATTTAGAGGTCCCTCATCGCATATTTTTATTTCCCATTTAAATAACACGGGAAAACACAATTTCAAACTTTGACATTTTATATCTCGGCTTCGAGTCAATGCATCAAAATGAACGACACATAATCTCGTAGAGATTTGAACGCTCTACAAAAAAGATCTCTTATGATTTTTCGATAAACTCACTCCTTCAAAAGTTATTCAAGGTTAAATTTAAATATCGCGTAAATTTCACTTTTTGTTTTAGTTTCCGGCAAAATGTTCAAACTTATTACTAAATATCGTAAAATCTTTCCTGAAACAAAAGTTTTAATGGCATTAACATAAATTTCTCATTTTTTAAAGAAAGTACCAACATAAGTTCACCCATATTCACAGTCCAATATACATATATATTAGAACGTGAATAATTTTTGAAGGAGTGAGTTTATCGAAAAATCCTAAGAGATCTTTTTTGTAGAGCTCTCAATTCTCTACAAGAATATGTGTCGTTCATTTCGGTGCATTGACTTGAAGCTGAGATATCAAATGTCAAAGTTTGAAAAAAAAATTTCCTGTGTTATTTAAATGGGAAATAAAAATATGCGATGAGGGACCTCTAAATATTTTTATTAAGAGCTCCAATTTTAACAGGCATCTTTTTTCACCTTCCCGAAAGTATTTAATGCGTTTCGTCGAAAAACAAAAAATAGTCGCTTTTTTTGAATCAGTCTAATATATATAGTATAATATAGTTTGTTGGAGGAGTTGAGAGATGGGAATCGACATTTTCGTCCTTGTGCTGCTTCAACGGTGGTTGGAGAACGCCGAAGGAGGCGTTATCAGCGCGAGAAACGCGCAACCTGTTGAGGGAAGAGAGATCTCTGCTCTTCTGAGCGCTAGTCGGATGGCGCGAGAAGTCGCGCAGCGTTATAGAATGTGAGGAAAGACTCACAGTCGAGGAATCCCCCAAGAGGCTCAACACAGTGCCGCAGAGTTGCGTGCCCGAGCATTATACAAATGTATCCATGTATAAATGCAAAATATCAATGTGTGGGCTGATGTGTGTCGAAAGGGGTGCACGACGTCAGGGATGCTCTGCCAGTTTCCGGTGCGTCGATCCCTCGATACGCTTCGACTGTCCCCGACTCTTCGATTCTCCCATTCAGCGCAGTTGCTTGTATATAAACATGTATATATGTGGCAAAAAAGTAAGTGAGAGAGAGAGGAGAGAGACTTCAATTCACTCTCGCGATTGAATGCCTTGCGCGGTGTCCCTTCACCTTCTTCTCTCTCCCTCAATTCCGTAGACTTGCAATCATCTAAAATGTCTTCACTCAAAATTAATCGAATACACTCGTCATGGTACAGCGAAATCAAAAACACACAATACTCGCTGTTGTACGAAATTCCTTCTCGAATTCCAAACGGCCCTTTAATTCCACCGTCCATGAGTAATTTTCGCGCTCATTGTGCAGAGTTCCTTCCCTGTCGCGAAATTTCATCCGTAATTCCATGGCGTATTTTCTCAGCATCCGTCGGCAATGCCGTGGACTCTCTGACTCCGTCGCTCCTTTCAGCATTTACATTTACAACCCCTTTTCGAACGGGTCGAATAGTCGGGAACGAGTCTCGCGAAGAAGCAAAGAGGTTTGCTTCTTTCGCTTCTCGCTCGATTTCTCTACTTCTCTCTTCCTCTTTTTTTTCGCTCAATTTGTCACGATAAAAGCTGTCGGCGCTCTGGCCTTTGCCCCGCGACGGAGACCATTGAAACGTGTCACGAAGAAATTCGCGTGATGTTCTTTCGCTGACGATGCGGCAATTCGTTAGAGCAACCGAATACAAGAAGAACGACGTATCGACGCACCATTTTTCTTCTCTTTTTTCGGGAACGTCGAAATTCCGCGCTTGTATTTCTTCGTGTCCTTCTGCTTGAGACCTTGTTGCCAAAGAGACCTCGAAAAGACAACATCGTTGACCCTCGTGACCTTGGATCAAAGTAAACTGGCATAAACAATGTTTTACGTTGTTACTTCGTTCCTGAATCGAAGGGCACGACCTTTCGTCCACCGAAAACAATCTCGTTGCATTCATTTTTCTCCTTTCGTCCTTTCGTCATTTGTATTTCCGCGTATCCTTCTGTTTGAGGCCTCGTTACCAAAGGGACCTCCAAAAGACAACAGCGTTGACCCTCGTGACATTGGATCAAAGTAAACTGGCATAAACAATGTCTGACCTTGTTACTTCGTTTCTGAATCCCAGGGCACGACCTTTCGTCCCCCGAAATCACTCTCGTTGTATTCATCTTTCTCCTTTCGTCCTTTCGTTGTTTGTAATTTCTTCGTATCCTCCTGTTTGAGGCCTCGTTACCAAAGAGACCTCCAAAAGACAACAGCGTTGACCCTCGTGACCTTGGATCAAAGTAAACTGGCGTAAGCAATGTCTGACGTTACTTCGTTCCTGAATTGAAGGACACGACCTTTCGTCCACCGAAGACACTCTCATTTTATTCATGTTTCTCCTTTCGTCCTTTCGTCGTTTGTATTTCTTCGTACCCTTCTGTTTGAGGCCTCGTTACCAAAGAGACCTCCAAAAGACAACAGCGTTGACCCTTGTGACCTTCGATCAAAGTAAACTGGCATAAACAATGTCTGACATTACCTCGTTTTCAGATCGAAGGGCACGACCTTTCGTCCCCTGAAAACACTCTCATTGTTGTCATCAGTCTCGAGTCTCATTATGCCCTTGATACGACCTCAGGCTTGGCGAACTCTGTGTTATTTTTGTGATTCGTAAGCTTCGAACTTTTTTACTCCACACAAAGGTACATGGTACCTTTTTGTCAATTTTTCAATATTATAGCGGGCAACGAAGGGTGGAAGAGGGAGAGAGTAAAAGAAATGTACCGTCGGAAGTTCCGCGTTAATTAAGATTTGCTGAAGAATTGAGAAGGGAAAAGAACCAGCCAGAAATAAAGCGGGTATTGCACGAGTGCGGGCAGTGACTTTTTTTTCTTTTGGTCGATTATACACCTTGTTTTATAACTCGGCAAAACTATGTACGGAGCAAAGAATGAGGAAGAAGGAAAGGAGGTGAACTGCACCTGTGCGCTTGTATCGCTGATGAACGAGGCGAAAAGTATATAAATATACGAATGCGCGCCCCCTTTATAACAATTCGAATAAAGGATTTTTTTCTCACCACCTTCGTATTTAACTTTCTTCGTGTATTTTTCTGTCGTCGGAGAATAAGAGCGAGAAAGAAGCGAAGTGAAAGAGAGGAAGGTTGGTAACACACAACATTGCTTCTGCTGCCGCTGTTGGAACGATGACGGTGGTCTTTAGGCAGAAGAGAAGTGAAACGGCCCGAGCGATGCCTTTCCTTCGCAAACCACGACGAGGACAGAGGAAGTGAGAGGGTTGCGAAGCTTTCTACTGGCTCCTAATTGGGAGACCGGCAACTAACTCTCTTAATTACCGCCTCAGCCACTGCCTTTCCCCGAGAAGCTCTCTGAGAACCGAGCGTTTCACCCCGCAGCGATGTGGAAAGCCCGGTACCAGGGTTGAAGTCACCCCGAGGCACAGACACAGAGCCGGAGAAAGAGGGAGCCTTCATCCACCTCCGGTTCCTTTCTCGCCTGGGCACCACGATCTCTCCATCATTCCCATACCCCAGGTTACCATCAACCTACTCAGAAGGACTCTCCGTGTGTACGGATGAAGAAAGAGAGAGGGAAAGCGAATTTACCCCCTCTTTTCCTCCCGCCAGTTCACCATCGTCTTTTCCACACTTTCCTCTTCCTCGTCGGGGCATTCAGTATTGATGGTCTTTGGCCCCGACGCTTTTGCCAGTGCACGGTCATCACAGGAGAAACACCCGACGAGAATTAGGAGGGATTGCATCGAGTCGTTAAAAGCAACGAGAAGAGTTCTGGGGTGACTTAATTACACCGGATAAATGGGCAAAAGTGCGGATACAGCGAGAAATAAAGATGGTGAAGAGGATTGGGAAACAGTGTGACCGGCACGGATTTGGTGACCTGTCCATTGATAGGCAGCTCCATTTTTGTCGAACAGTCTTAGCTTCAAGCTGGAGTCCGATTGCAGGGACTCTACAAATTGCTCAGCAGAACTAGGAAAGGCTGGAGATGTCCTGGGACACCTTTGAGTTCTTTTGGACGGAAAATCTTGGCCAATTGATGACGACAGGGACACCGAGGAAGAGCTAGAATCCGCGCTGTCCCAAGTGGATGAATTCTCACTGGAACTGACACCTTCCCTATTACCACTTCCCATCCCCATCAATTCCTTGGTTCTGCTTGTCTCATCGGTCTGCTGGGATTTGGTGACCTGTCCATTGATAGGCAGCTCCTTTTTTGTCGAACAGTCTTAGCTTTAAGCTGGAGTCCGATTGCAGGGACTCTACAAATTGCTCAGCAGAACTAGGAAAGGCTGGAGATGTCCTGGGACACCTTTGAGTTCTTTTGGACGGAAAATTTTGGCCAATTAATGACGACAGGGACACCGAGGAAGAGCTAGAATCCGCGCTGTCCCAAGTGGATGAATTCTCACTGGAACTGACACCTTCCCTATTACCACTTCCCATCCCCATCAATTCCTTGGTTCTGCTTGTCTCATCGGTCTGCTGGGATTTGGTGACCTGTCCATTGATAAGCAGCTCCTTTTTTGTCGAACAGTCTTAGCTTTAAGCTGGAGTTTGATTGCTGGGACTCTACAAATTGCTCAGCAGAACTAGGAAAGGCTGGAGATGTCCTGGGACACCTTTGAGTTCTTTTGGACGGAAAATCTTGGCCAATTGATGACGACAGGGACACCAAGGAAGAGCTAGAATCCGCGCTGTCCCAAGTGGATGAATTCTCACTGGAACTGACACCTTCCCTATTACCACTTCCCATCCCCATCAATTCCTTGGTTCTGCTTGTCTCATCGGTCTGCTGGGATTTGGTGACCTGTCCATTGATAGGCAGCTCCATTTTTGTCGAAAAGTCTTAGCTTTAAGCTGGAGTCCGATTGCAGGGACTCTACAAATTGGTGACCTGTCCATTGATAGGCAGCTCCATTTTTGTCGAACAGTCTTAGCTTTAAGCTGGAGTTCGATTGCTGGGACTCTACAAATTGCTCAGCAGAACTAGGAAAGGCTGGAGATGTCCTGGGACATATTTGGGTGCTTTTGGACGGAAACTTTTGGCCAGTTGATGACGACAGGGACACCGAGGAAGAGCTAGAATCTGCGATGTCCCAAGTGGATGAATCCCCACTGGAACCGACACCTTCCCTATTACCACTTCCCATTCCCATAAATTCCTTGGTTCTGCTTACCTCACCGGTCTGCTAGGATTTACCCAGTATGGCGGAATCCCGCTCAGGGTACCACCAACCAAGGTCTTCCAGATATACAATGGCCTCCTGCTCTCTCTCTCTCTTTGCCAGGCAGTAGTTCTCATTTGATTAATAACTCCACCGACGGTCCACAATGCGAATGAACGATCAGTGACTCTCACTTGATTAACGATATACCTGCCTACCATCCGTTCCACAATGTGCGAATGGTTAGGAAGATGCTTGGCTGAGGAGGGAAGAGGAGGAGGCTGAAGAGGCCTCCTCGCAGCACCAGGAGGTTTCTTATGTGGTCAGTACTGATCTCTCTGGCCCTTTGGTCCGTAATCCAGCACTGAATGTCCTCTCAGCGCCGCCAGGGATGACCGATCTTGCGATTCGTGATAAAAACACAGCGGCGAAGAACTCCACGGGAGTTCCCGCGCGCCGTAACCATCTTTCCCATACACCTTCTTATTATTCCCGTATCTCAGGTCACACGCAGATCGATTGAGATCTCTTTCTCAGAGTTTACGATAGTTACTTCGGAATTGCGTTGACTGTGCTACTTATTCTTTGCTACCTGCACGCGCTATTATTATATTCTTGAAGTATCTCTCAATCGTTCGAAAACGATCTCTTAAGCCGACGGCAAGGATACTTTGTGATGCTTTCTTTCTATCCAAATTTTTTTCCTGTTTAGTTTCTCATGCTTGAATGTCTGTCGATGTTGGAAACACTCCCAAACTCGGAAAAATCATATTTGGAAAGAATTTCCGCATGTTTGTGTGTGTCAGTGAGTGCGAGTGCGCTTCAAATGTTCGAATCGAATTTCGAATTGAATATTCGAATTATCCAAACCATTCGAATTATTCGAATAATTATTTTATGCTCTTGAATTCATTGATTTCGATGAAGAGGTTATGTCGTTCTACCATATATTTAACTTAATCATAATATTTTTTTTAAAGCTCATTACTGAAGTAATTAAAATTTTAATAAAACATAACTTTTAACAGAAAGTTTTAGTACCAACCTTTTAATGAAATGTGAGATTTGAAATATTTTTTTAGATATTAGGAAAATACATCGTTAGAAAAATTAACAAATAAATTCAATACGCTGATTATTAGTCAAGTGTAAGGTAAATGTCCCAATTATTGAACAGTTAAGGATCTGGGGATCAAAATCAAGAAAAAAACCATCGCTTTCATGTTCAAATGATGCTTTGATATTTTTACTTTCGAAAAATCACCCTTCAAATTATTTTTAAATGATTTCGAATGAAAAAAAAGAATAACAGTGTGAAGCATGCAAATGTCCCAATTATTGAACACTGGAAGTGCCTATGTCCCTAATATTGAACAGGCACGTCCCAGTTATCGAGCACTCTCGAGAATTCTTTTTCCGTTCTGAAAATATTATTTTGGGTACAATATTAAGAAATAAAAGCAAAATCAAACACTTGAATAATCTTTGATTAATCATGTAAAAATACAAAAATATATATTTAGTCTCCATTCACAGGTTTTTGGTTCATTCGCATTTGGTTTATTTTTGCTTTTCAACTCGAACTTTATTTTATTTTTATTTTCAGCTTCCTCGTTTTTATGTTCCGTTTTTGTATGATTCTGTCGCAGCTTTCTTGTTTTTCGACTGAAATATCAAAGAGCAAAAAATATTGAACATTACATTCGTATTTTTAGGTTACATTTGGGTTATATTCTCTTTTTACTTTTCTTCTTATGTTTATTGCACGAAAAAAACAAATAAAAAAATATTTCACAATCTTAGAGTTATTATTAAAAGAAGAAAGGTAAGTTTATTCAGGAACTTACAGTTTTTATTTGAATAAATTCTATTCACACGATCCGTCACGCGTTAACTGTCTCGATGTTTTGATGGGTTTAATGACGCCATCTTGGAGAATTGGAGTGTTCGATAATTGGGACACACTGAATTTTCTATGTCCCAATGATCGAACACCGTACTTTTTTAACAAATAATTAATTAAATTTTTTTTTTAATTGTTATTTGTAAGAAATTTTCTGAGGAACCTGAAACGCCTTTACTTTTTGAGATGCGGCAGTTTTTGAATTTTTTATGCCCTTACGAGTGAAGCGGCGCGTCTTAGCAAAAACGATGAGCAGTTGACACGAGACGTCAAATCGGGTCACCGTTGCTAATTAAGTAACTTTTTTCTCTATTAATTAAAGCTTCTTTTGCACAAGTAAGGTAACATTTCGATAGCTAAAAGTTCCATATGTGTAATGAAATTTTTATAAATAAGTAAATGCATGCAGGTGAATGAGAAATAATAAAAATACAAGATAGTGTTCAATAATTGGGACCTGTTCAATAATTGGGACATTTACTTTAATTGAGTTTTTTAAAAGTTATACTTTTTTTTATTTAGATGCAATATATTTTTCCCAAATTTTGCAAAAAATTTTCAACGCAAATATAAAAAAATCAATCGTTATCTTTAGTTTCTCTTCCTCAGTCTTAACAATTATTGAATGGTAAAAGAGAAATGATTTTTTTTGTTATGATCGATGACTGTTTTTCTTCCTCGTTCTAAAATCTGGCTTTATTTTCAGCTACTGATATTAATTTATAATAATTTTGACAATGCAAATATTTATTTAAGTTTTCATCATAAACAGACATTGCAATAACATAGTCTCTTATTTTTTAATAGTATTTGGGGGGTGCGAATATTCGAATTTACGAATTATTCGAGACGAATCGAATAATTCGAATAATCCGAATTGTTCGTTTCGAAACTCGATTTGAATTATTCCCTTCGATTCGTCTCCCCCCCCCCCCCCCCCAGTAAATTGCTTCAAAATTCCTTAAGGGGCGCTACATTTTGCATGACTTCGAATTAAAACTCAAAAAGGACGTATTCTATTTTTCGCAGATTTTGAAAAATTAGGCTAAAATAGTGTATTCCAGAGCTGATATTCAATCAAATTCAATCAAATCGAAACTGAAAAAGGCCATTAGCTTGTAAAGTGCTTATGTGTAAAAGCGATGAGGAAGCAATGTGGAGGTTTTTAAATATGGACAATTTAATTTTTTCAAGCGGTGGAAGGTCGACCCTCGATGATTGTCGAATGAGAGAATGGTTAACCGATGGAGGGGCCATTGAAAAATTCGAATGGAGGGAAATGATTTTGGATAAATTTCGCACGACAGGTTCTACAGTCGATGCGCATTCTTCGATAGACGTCACAAAGTCCATCGGGAAGTGCGTGTGTGGAAGTGAAAAAGGTATTGAAGGCTGAATGTGTGTGCCCATCGCGTTCCATTGGCCCAGAAAGGATGTTTTATTACAATATGCACCCTCCGGTGTAAGAGGAGATCCAGCCTCGCCATTCTTCGATCGTTGCACGGATATATGAACTTTTTTTGGTCTTCTTCCGTGTGTTTGTGTTTGCGAAGCCACGAAATAACGCCGTCCTTACATGCGATTTACAACGAGTACACATGTGTGTATGTTTTTGTGTGTTAAATGGAGGGTCTCGATGAAGGTTTCACGTCCCTTTGCCAGTCGATACAGGGGGAGGTTCCCTGGGTTCTGCGCTCTCAAGATGGTGGGCACGGGTTTCTCGAGGGCCCCACTTCTGCCTAATATACCTTCTGCCCCGTATATATGTACCTCCGCTTATGTTTGTGGGCCTCCATCGTGGGAACATTTTTGCCTCGAACTGGAGCACCGCAAACTGGAGCCCTCGAGCCTCAGACGACGACGAAAGCCTTTAAAATAAAAAAAACAGGGGTTCAGGGGTAGCGGGGTAGGTAGGTAGGTAGGTAGGTAGGTACGTAGGTAGGTAGCTACGTAGGTAGGTAGGTAGGTAGGTAGGTAGGTAGGTAGGTAGGTAGGTAGGTAGGTAGGTAGGTAGGTAGGTAGGTAGGTAGGTAGGTAGGTAAGTAGGTGAAACCATCGCTCTCACGTGAACCACCTTTCTCACGTGATAATCTTCATTGTACGATCGTGGATTTTACGACGATGATATCAAAATTCCAGGGAGGAATCGATTAATACGAAATGAAACGATTGGTGAAGACACGAAATGCCATCAAACGAAATATTAACGTTTTCGGCCTCACAGTTAATTTAAATTTTTTATTGTTAATTTGAATTTTTTATTTAATTAAATTCTTATACTTTATCGACATTTTTCGCTAAAATGGCATTAAAAATAAATAAAAACTATAAAAAAGTACCGATGTATCGGTTTTTATTTAAGCTCATTTTGAGAGGGAATGGGAGTGAATTATTGTGAGGGGTGGAACATTTTTCGATGTTTGAGCATTTTTTTTAATAGTCATAAATAATTATTAAGGGATCCGGTCATTGTTATTTGATTGAGTACATATTTAACTTATTCCATAGCAACTTTTATAGGAAAATCTTAAACATTAACAGAGATATAGATATTATCTTAACGACGAAAAAAATTGCCTGCCCTTTGCCTCATTGATATTTTGGTGAAGGGTTATCTGAAACTAAAGAAAAATATAGATTTATATGTAGACGAACGTAGCTATCGTTATGCATAGCCGTTTTTTAAAAATATTTACAAAATGGCGACGAATTAATTTTTTTTCATTTTTAAAGCCATTTTTTTTTATTCAAGCAAGTTTAAGAAATAGTAATAATTAAAATTTTTGAAATCGATGACGTACAAACTTAGCCACTGTGATTACGAATAGAACAAAAAACAGTAAGCCAACAAAAAATTAAAAATCAGATCACGATTTTTCAAGTATTCGCTGGGACAAAGTCAAAGAAAGTCAATTTTGAGAATTTTAAATCAAAATTTTATCTACTTATTTTTGATAATATATACTTTAAAAAAATGTAAGAAAAAATCTTGCTTCAATTTTTACAGTAATTGTCTACTTTTCCTCTTAATATCCTTGCCTCTTAATTAATAATTTCTTATTTTTTTTATCTTATCTTTTTTTATGTTGCTGACTGCACAAGGAATCGTTTCAAAAATTTTTCACTTTAGCATTGTCGAAATACGAAATGCACTGAAAATTCTATGAAATACTTGAAATGAAATTGGCCCCGTCAAAATACTTTTTTTTTTTAATTCTCCGATATAGTTATCAAACTTTGAGTCTATTTATGACTTTCAAGGCGCAGTTGACAAACATTTTTTATTTTTATTTTTCAAAAACGTTCACTTTCTTATATGCTTGACGGTTACTCCGAAAATTTGCAAAGCGCATTGAAAGTTTCATAAAACTCATCAAAATAATTAATAAACGATACCAAAAAACACTCAATAATAAGAATTAAAATGATCAACAATAAAAAATGCTTGATAAATAAAAATGCAACATGCTTGGCGGTCATTTTGAAAATTTTGAAACGCATTAAAAGTTTCGAAAAACTCACCAAAATAATGAATAAACGATCCCAAAAAATACTAAATTGTTACGTCCTGGTTTATTTCAGCAACCATTCTTCAGTGTCGACCATTATTGTTTAGGTCACACCTTAAAATTTATAATAAATTTATAATAAACAATGATCATTGGTGCTCGGAAGAGCCAGCAAATTATCAAAAATATTTTATGACGACTTACACGGAAGTCCTTACACGGAAAAAAATGATCAGTGAGAAGTGCTGAGTGCTGAGTGCCCATTAATTTTCACAGTTTTCCCCATCAACAGCGCCTCCTGGAAGGGCAAACAGTGAAATTTGCATATTTCTTTGATACAATATACAGATGTCACGTATGACATGGTACGTGCCCATCAGACGAATTTTTACAGTGTGGAACAGTAAAATGTACACTACGTGAAACGTTATATTTCTGTTGTATCCGGTGAACTCTTTACACATTTCACATTGTAAAAATTATCCAGGGCCCGTGAAAAAATTACAGTGTACATTGTAAAAATTGAAAAGAACGTAGTATATTTTGCGGTACGTTTTTTATTTTTCACTGAAAATACTGCAATTTCTAAAATAAATTATAGTGCAGTGACACGTTTCGATATTTGAATAAATTCCAATTTATTAAAATATTGCAATAAACCGTTATTTATCCTCGCTCAAGCTCATAGCTACGAGGGCTTGTACTTGACGAATTAATCGTGAGATCAATTAATGAAGCGAATTCAGTTTAACCTCCCACCCATAAAGAGCACGAGCGTCACCAAAATGCAATGGTGATCTGTTAAGAAAATGTAGTCTTCGGTCCATAGGACTGCTCGACCACAGAACGCGGGTGATGTTCCAGCAATTGTGTGTCAATTGAGGACGCCGATGTTGGTTATACATCGGACCTTATAGGTGCTCGGTGGCTCTCTCGCTGGCGCGAGAGCGCGCGCCGTCCGACGCCATCTAGCGGATCTCGGGCGAAATGCAGAGATCGTGGCACGGCGCAGGTCGTCCCGTTACAGTGCCACACTGTAAAAATTGGAATTGACGTTACATATTTTGCGGCGCGCATTTGATTTTTCACTGGGAACACTGCAATTTCTAATTATGTGCTTTGAACATTCTACAGAGACCATTGTAAATTTTACAGTTCAAACACAGTGGATTTCGTCGTTTCTGCTTGTTATTTCTACTTTGTCATTTTTTTGGGGTGAACACTGCATCTTTTACAGTGTAAATCAGCATTTATAATGGTTTGAAAAGTAGAAATTACATTAAATCCATTAATTTATAATGGATTCCCAGTAAAATGCCTGAATTACAATTCCGAACCGTATATTCTGCATTGAATTCAGCAATTTTTTAAATATTACACATGAATTGTCACTGATCATTTTTTTCCGTGTAGGACTATTTTTATGAGAAAAGCATCTACAGTTGATTGGAGGAGGCGACCGGAGTGGTCGCACCCGCAAAATTTAATAACCAAGTCGGGCTCGACCAATAGAGTCGAGCTCGTTTTAATGGTCAAATATAAGAACCAATAAATAAATCAAAATTTAACAATGAGCGTACACGTGTGACGAGCCACTGAGCTGTTGACGATTAAGTATAGCCAAACCTCTGAATCGTCATTCCGTCAGGTTTCAACACCTCCGAGACGCCTCATTAAATTGTGATTGTGTATAAAATAACAAAATGTTAAAACAGTCACCGATCAAGAATCAAAGGTGTGAATCTTTATTTTTAAAGTGTCTCGACCATTGGTCGAGAATATTTCTCAATAAAAGTGTTATTTTGTTATTGTTAAACGATAACCTGCGTTGGATTATTTCCCGACTAACCCGCTACGCATCCACGCAACACCCACTACCAAATATCAAATTAAAAATCAACGAATAAGAAATAATCAAAAACCATTGTAATAAAATTCGCACCAATCCCACTCGTACCGTTCCTACACTGTAAAAAATGTTATTAAATTTAATATACAAAAGTATATTAAATTTCAAAAATAAGTATATGGAATCGAAATTAATATACATGGTATCGGAAAATTAACAATTTCATCTTAAATTTAATATTTGTATATTAAAATTAAAAGAGTGAGCATTGAAAATAAAAAAACCCGTATATGAAAATAGTTTTCGTATACTTTTTTGCAATTTTCAAATACATTTTTGAAAATTAAAACACTTATTTCTTAAAACTGCAATCAACCATTGAAATTTTTTTTTCAATATTGTAATGAAATTTTGTATACAGTATAGGGAATTTCAATAACAAGTATACGAACTCGAAATTAATATACATAGTATTGGAAAATTAACAATTTCATCTTAAATTTAATATTTGGATATTAAAATTAAGAGATGAACGTTGAAAATTCAAATCCCCGTATGTTAAAATGGTTTCTATATACTTTTTCGCATTTTTAAGATACGTTATTGGAAATTAATACACTTATTTTCCAAAATTACAATCAACGTCAGCGGCCGTGCTAGTTGACGCATCCACCGCTATGCGTCGCATGCACTCGGACCTCTGTGCCCAGGCGAAATGGGCGTATGACGGTGTTATACACCGGACGACCAGCGTGCCCAATATACTTACCTGGCGCGGAGGTTATACCGTGATGATTAAGGCGGTTCCTCCAGGGCGAAGCTCTTCCATTGCACTTTCGGTCGAGTTGACCCTTGCGAATATCCCTACAACGTGGATATCTCGGGCGTACAATTTTAGTTGTACTGTAAGAAATTTTTGTATTAAATTTAATTAAGAAATATAAAGTTTTTATGCATCATCATATGCATATACAGGATACTAAATTTCAAATACAATGTATACAGTAATATTCCAATATAGTATATGAAAAATCAAATAACTTCTTTTAATTTTAATATACGAACGTACATTAAAATTAAAAGAAGTTATTTGATTTTTCATATACTTATATTGGAATTTTAATATACGAACGTATATTAAAATTAATATATTGTATATGCATAAAAACTTCATATTTTTTTTATTAAATTTAATACAAAATTTTTTTACAGTGTATCCCTGATGGGCGCATTCCCGTCTAAACGGGAACAATACAATTACCCTGAAACGTCATCGGTGAGTACTCAAGTGAAAAACAAATAATAATAAATCAACCCGGGACGTAACAAAATAATTAAAATTAAAATGAATAACATTGAAAAAAGTACAAAACATAGAAGAATCATCGAAAAATCATGAAGAGGGTGACCAACAAATTGCTTAATTAATGCGATAATTAATGTCGTTCTCGCGGATTTATTCTTAAGCGTAGGAAAAAAAAAAGATTCATGAAATTGTTAATCGGGGAATAAGAGACCGCGAATCGAGGACAATGATTTCTTTCATCGAAATAAACACGTATCGCTGAGAGAGAGAGAGAGAGAGAGAGAGAGAGAGAAAGAGAGAGAGAGAGAGAGAGAGAGAGAGAGAGAGAAAGAGAGAGAGAGAGAGACAAGAAAGGAGAATTAAGGGTAAAGCGAGAGAATACAATATTTACCGTAGCGAAAGTAACAAGATTGCCCCGTGAGTTTCAATTTCGCTTTAATGCGAGTGCGACACGTTTCCCGGTGGTAAATCGAACGTGCATCGTTTATTGTTGCTCCGCGATTCATTCGGGAATTGAAATCGTCGGATCCGCGGGAAAACCGAGACTCGTCCTCCCAGAAACGTCCTTCAGTAATAATATTAATAACAACAACAACAACAATAATAATGATGATGATGATGATGATGATGATGATGATGATGATGATGATGATGATGATGATGATGATGATGATGATAATAATAATAATAATAATAATAATAATAATAATAATAATAATAATAATAATAATAATAATAATAATAATAATAATAATAATAATAATAATAATAATAATAATAATAATAATAATAATAATAATAATAAGGCGTTATTGTCAATCTTCTTTTTGCTCGATATGACGACGATCGTGTTTTCCGGCTTCGTGTGCGTGCATTCCGCGCTTTAACCTGCATCATCGCGCTTTGGTGCACTTCGAGGCTCAAGTATATATTCGAGCATCCGCGAAACAAGGGAGAACCTCGAGGGAAACCGAAGAGTACCATTTGCCTTGCTCGATTCCCTCATAAAGCCTGCATTGCTGGATCATGCATCAGAAGTGCAGCTTCCAGCTTATTTATTTACATAGGGGCAGGTGTGAGAGAGAAGAAAGAGAGAGAGAGAGAGAGAGAGAGAGAGAGAGAAATTGAGCGAAACGTGGTCGTAGGATTAATAGGACGACGTCCTTAAGGGTTTAACTAATAAAGAGGCAGCGATATTCCCGCGATTTCGCATGATTTATATCCAACTTCATCACATGGGAATTAATTCATTCAAAGCGAGAGAGAGGTTGTGATGAATCAACGGTTTGCGTTTAATTTTTCAGCACTTTGAAAAGAGCGAAGTTGAATTTATTCCCCGTTCAGTTTTTTTCCCTGGATAATTTTTAATTCCTGCCCCAGATTCGTTGGTCGCATTTCCAATCGTGGTTTTGTTCGTTTCGGGCATATTTTTAAGTCAGAAATTGTAAATTTTGTGATTGACAATTGTCCTTTCAATGATTCAATTATTAATTTTGAGTTCCTAATGATTGTTAATTTTATAACAATGCTAAGGGTTGTTTAACAAAATTTTCCTCTACCAAAATAACATTATAAATTTCTTGTACATCTTGTTAAAAATGTGTCCTGATAATTTTTAATTCCTGCCCCAGATTTTCAAAAACCTCTAAATAGAGAAATTTCAAGTGCTCGTAACTTTATTTCCGTTTGACCGATTCCAAAATTCATTTTTCGTACTCAAAGACTGTTACTAAACTTGGAGAAGGGCGTTTCGTTCATTCCCATAACTTATTTTTTATAGAAATGAGAGCACTTTGAAAATCACTGACACAAATAGAAAGGGTCTTAAAAAAATTTCAAAAATCAATGGTCGAACTTAAAAAATCTGCCAAAAATCGAAAAATGGTCGGAATCGGATGAACCAAGTGAGATTTTGAAGCTTGAACGATCCTAAAGAGAATAAGCCTAGAGCGGAGTCGAAATTTTATTTAGAAAAAAAGTTACCGTTATTTTAATGAACAAGTTCAATTCTGGCCGCGATACAAAATTAAAAAAATTCTTAAATTTTCAGGCCTTATATCGATGTATTTTTCCCTCCTGAACACGAATCTACCGATAGTTTTCTAAGAAAATGAAAATTGTCATGAATTTGAAACCCAAAAAACCCCTTTTGCTCAATTTTGGCCCACTGGTCGCATTTTCAATCGTGATTTTGTTTCGACATGTTTTCAAGTCAGAAATTATAACTTTGCTGATTAACAATTGTTGTTCCAATGATGCATGATTCAATTATTAATTTTGAGTTCCCGATTATTAGTAGTGGAGAGAGGAATCAGCTGCGATTCGGCCAGTGGTTCCAAATAAAAATGGACAACTTTTGCTTCCTCATAAAGGAAGCTTTGTTTTCGTGAAAAAAAAAATTTTCGCGATTTTTATGCCAATATGTTCAAAATGTCCTAAAACATCGAGAAATCATATTTAGAAAAAATGTCCGGATGGATGTATGTGTGTGTGTGTGTGTGTGTGTGTGTGTGTGTATCCTGAGTTTCAGATGAAAATGATTAATAACTCGAAAACACTTCGAGATATCAAGCTAAAATTTGGCACACTTGTCGAGCACGAATTGCTCTTCGTTATGAAATTTTTTTTTTTAAATTATAACGGGTGTTCAGATTTTATCGACTTTTTTCGTTTTTGCCAGAATGGCGTAAACGCTCTAGCCTCTGCAATTTTCAAGATATTGCACTCAAACTTTGTACAGAATTAGTATAGCTATTAAGGTTGTTTGGTATTGAATTTGGCGAAAATCCATCGAGGGATTAAAATTTTATGAAATTTTGAATTTTTTGAAAAATCGCCTAAACGCTCTAACTTGCGCAATTTTTAAGATATTGTAATGAAACTTTGCACAGAGGTAATATAGCTGTGAAGGTTTTTCGCTATTAAATTTGGCAAAAATCTATGGAGGGATTAAAATTTTATGAAATTTTGATTTTTTTGAAAAATAGCGCAAGCGCTCTAACTTGCACAATTTTCAATATATTTCACTGAAACTTTGTACAGAACTTGTGTAGCTATCAAGGTTGTTCGCTATTCAATTTGGGAAAAATCCATCCAGGGATTAAAATTTTATGAAATTTTGAATTTTTTGAAAAATAGCGCAAGCACTCTAACTTACACAATTTTCAATATATTTCACAGAAACTTTGTACAATACTTGTATAGCTATCAAGGTTTGTTCGCGATAAAATTTGGCGAAAATTGATCGAATTCGCACATTGATTACTAATATTTTTCAATAGTTAACAAAGCTTCCTTTATGAGGAAGCCAAGTTTGATCGCCATACCGTGTGTTAAAGGAAGCTATGTGAACTATGGATAAAGATGAGGAAGCAATGTGCAAATTTCAATTTGCAGGGTCTTTTGTATAACGTTTCGATCCTTATTCGGAGCATCTTCAGATTTATTATTTCTAAAAATTACATTCATCTTAGTCTTATTTCGTATAAAAGGTTTTGATATGGTTTACATTATAAGCTTATGTGTGTTTTGTGTCATGACTGACCTGAATTTGTATGGGTAATTATTGATCTTTCGATGAATCTTGGATGATATTCATTATGAATTTAATGTATTAAGACGGGTCGTTTTTTTGCGATCCTTGATGTCTACCAGAAGTTTTGATTTGATAATTGTTAGATTTGGTAGTGAGTTTTAAACCGATGGCTGGTAATTTAAGTTTTTTGAGTTATCATTCAAAATTTTGTCAAATTATTGAATTATATATGCTGCTTAGTTCGTCGATGTCGGTTCTAAAATTAATCGCTTCGGAATGCGCTTTAATCTGTATCATTTCAAGAATTGATCGTTTTTTTAGCCATTTTTCATTATTCAAAATTTTAACATCTTCAAATTTAAATCTGTTATTCAATTCGATTCCGTGTTTAGCTAACGCTGTATTCTGTGCGTTAGTGTGTTTTAGGCTATTTTTGTGTTCGTTGATTCTGGTTTTAAAATTTTTTTTTGTTCGTCCTATATATGACGATTGTTAATTTTGTAAAAAGGGTTGTTCACCAAAATATACCATGATAAACTTTCCTCACATCCCGTTGAAAATGTGTCCTGACGCTTGCTATGCTTTGTCCCCTTCTTTGGCGAAAGATATACACAGTCGAGAGATATGTAAATTTTTGCGAGTCGTTCGAGGGGGTGGTGGGGGTGTTATGGGTATTAAGGGGGGGGGAGGGGATATAAAGACCGCGGAGATGCTTAAATTTCCGATATTTTAACCGCGGCATTGCGGCTTTTTACTCCGTGCAACAAGTTCGCCAATCTTTCTCCCTCGTTTGCCTCTGAAAGCCCAAAAACCTCGGAGCAGCCAAGTAATTTCGGCAACTGCGGCATCCATCCCCGTCTCTCCTCTCTCCCTCTCCCTCTCTCTCTCTCTCTCTCTCTCTCCCTCTCCTCTCTCTCTCTCTCTCTCTCTCTCTCTCTCCTCTCTCTCTCTCTCTCTCTCTCTCTCTCTCTCTCTCTCTCTCTCTCTCCTCTCTCTCTCTCTCTCTCTCTCTCTCTCTCTCTCTCTCTCTCTCTCTCTCTCTCTCTCTCTCTCTCTCTCTCTCTCGCGACTCGTGATCGCGGGTATCCGCAACTTTTTTTCTTCTCCTTTCCGGATAACTTGAACCCACCCTCTTGGTATCATCCCCTGGCAAGGCGCAACTCGATGCGTAATCGTTTGAGTTAAAAGTATCTTCGCGGTTCAACAAACTCGAACGAAGTCGAAACATCGCAAACACCTGGGCCCAAATGTGAAAATATGCTGATCGTAAACGGTGGGAAATAATGAAAAAATGTGATGCCGAAATTCATTATTACACTGAGAGAAAAAATTACTAGAACCAATGAAATAAAGTTTTAAAGGTAAAAAATCATTTCTTTTATTATTTGCCAAAACATATTAGATTGGTTCCCTTATATATTTACTTGGTTAATTTTTTTCAGTCAATTTCATAAATTTCTGTTCCAATAAACGAATGAATCTAACAATATGTTATCAATTATGTGTAATATGTTGTTTGAATCAAGAACACATTTTGTCATTCAAAACATGCGTGTCTTTTAATACAGGAAGCACTGAGAAAAAAATGTGTTGAATCAACAAATTAATTAGTCCAATCAACAGGAAAAATGATTGATTCGATCAATTACGTGTTTATTGATTATTGCTAAACATTTTATAAAAAATAGATAGCCCTTGCCAAATAATTTAACATGCATAGTTCAGTAACCCCAAAAAGAGATAGATAGAAAAAAAGACAAATTTGCGCCAATCCTTCGATCTAATTTCTCTGTCCGACCGAGATTCGAACCCTCGATCCTACCTACCGTCATACCTATCCTACCTAACTACCTAACACGCTACCTATTACGCTATCGACTACTACTGTGCACTTGAAAAAAGTTAGGAGTTATGAAGATTCGAATGCAAGAAAACATTTAAAAAAACCAGTTTTTTAATTTTTAACAACTTGTGTAAACTATTAAAGTATACTATAGAAATGATAGTTCTTTGCTCGAAGGAAATGAAAATGTCATCATTTTAAACAATTATTCTATTGGAATAAAATAATGTGTTATTTATTTTACTACAACTTCTTTTCAAATAATCACAATCAATTTTATATCTAATAAATATTGAAAATACTACAGAAATATTTTTAGAAGTAAAACAATGATGAATTTATTGCAAAGAAATAATTTTCTTCGAAAAAAATAATTTCGTATTGAAGTCGTTTTTTAGATTCAAATCATCATCATTTTAGATTCAAATAATCCAATGTTTATGATGCGATAAATTTAATTAATCCAATGAATACAAATTCAATCAAATCCATTTAAATACAAATATTTTTTGAAGTAAAATAATAATGACTCTATTGCAAGAAAATAATTTTTTCGAAAAAAATAATTTTTTATTGAATTCGTTTTTTAGATTCAGTTTTTTAGAGTGATTTTCTTGGTTCAACAAATAAATAATCGAATTAATACTTTCATTTAATAAATAAATTCATGTTCTCAAATTCAGTAATTTTTTCTCTCAGTGTAATTAGCTGTAATAAATTAATAATATTAATTCAATAATAATATCACATTAATTAATTATATTATATTAATTATATGATATTGAGTAATAATTAATAATTAGACGAATATAAACAGCCCAACTGGATATTGTTTCGATGACCCTAAAGTATCGTTCAACCCGACAAAAATTAATTTCCCAAAAATCCTAGAGTGGCGTTAACCCTCAAGATAGTAGTCCACTATGAAGACCAAGATTTCGACGTTTTTTCATTAATTTTTTTAAATCACAAAATAAAATGCGATCGTTTTGAAATTTTTACATATTGTTATTTGTATCTTGAAGAGTACAAAAAAAATTTTGTTTACTTAATTTTTCATGAATGTTTTAACAATTTTGTACGTCAAAGTGGAGTCCTTGAAAAAAGGTGACTTGTTTCGGGAAAGCACACAGCTTTCCGTAGTCATGTGATATCAAAAACCCAAAGAGATTATTGTTTTGTAGACTTAATTTTAGATCTATAACCTATAATATGCATATTTTATAAGAAAAAAAACGAAATGGCGGACTTGTGAACAAGAAGGTCTTCGAAATCGATTTTTTTTTGATGAATTGTTTAAAAAATTTCATTTGTTATTAAAAAATGGAATGTTTTGAAGATTAGGTATTTAGCTATTTGTGTCCTAAATAACGGGTAACATTTTTAGCCAAATCGGTTGAATAGTTTTTAAATAGTGCTTCCCTGAAGTTTCAAAAACGTAGTTTCGAGAAAAATGTGTTTGAAGTTTTGACAACAGATTTTTAACAAAAAAAATATACACATTGATCAGCTATGTCTGCTGCATAGATCCTTCCGTTTCCAGAAAGTCATCTCAAAGCTCTCTTCATTTCTTCGAGAAATGTACAGTTTCTGGTGATTGCCAAACCGTAGTAATTAGTCATTTTTTATATTAACTTATTAGTCAATTGCTCTCTTCTTTTGGCTATAACTTAAAAAATATTTTTAATTCCGGTCTGAAACTTTACTCCATATTCTTAAGATGTTTATCTTGTGAGAAATGTAAAAAAAAGTCGATTTTTTGAGCCCGTCAAAGTGGGCCTTAAAGTTTGAGTGAGCAGCAAAAGGCTCTTGAAGAAATTGTCCATAAAATTCAAACTGTTTCAGATTCCTCCAAGAAAATCGCGCACAATGGTCCCAAAGTCCCTTTCCGAAAAAAGCAGCAAAAAAAAATTAATCAACATCATCCAGAATAAAGCCCCCAAAAGATTGGGGGGAATAAAAATCTAGCCTCATTGCGGGGCCACAATTGTGGGGATTGCGTACAAAGAGGCTAAAAACACGGTGGAGTGGTACTTGGTGCCCTCATCATTGTTATACCTCGATAAGATGAATTTCTGAGAGGCGCTGCAGTCCCGCAGCGATACCCAAGATACATGGATGTAATATTCCAATATGGCTGACATTACAGACGTATGCCACACGTATGCTTCACTATTTATACATGCGCTATAAGGGTGTGTTTGTGTGTGCATGTGTCTGTGTGTGCAGAGTGCGTAGATGGGGCGAACGTTTGCCCTCGCTAATCAAGCTCGCATAATGCCGTCGCCCAAGAGAGAGGGGAGGCACAAACAGCCCACGGGGATTCCCGTTGGCGACCATATGCAATGCAATGTGTGTACAGTTCGATAGGCCGTGTACCAGAAAGTGGGAGGAAGGTAGTGTATGTGTGTGTGTGCGTGTGTGTGTGTGTGTGTGTGTGTGTGTGTGTGTGTGTACACCATCTTGTGTGCGAATGGTACATTTTGTAGACACATAGCGCCAAGGCATACACCACGTTCTGTGATGGAGTCCTCTTGACGTAAACGATACAGTACCCTCTGACCTGTACTAATAATGCAAACACCTAATTCAACCAGGTCGCAACTCCCTTCGTTACGACCTATCGATCTGCCGATGCAGTGGAAACTCTGCGGACAGACGTTTGATTCCCAAGACGGATTGGAGGACGTTTTGTTTGCAAGTCCGACGTTGATTCTGAAAGGTATTGGCTCGTTTGAATTTCTGAGTAAGCTGATTCATCGCTCAGATAGCCAGTCATCGTTGAAGTGCCTTTCGTCCATCTTAGAAATGTACCTTGGATTGTCCGGAATCATCGTTCCGGATTGGTAGCAATGGATTCGGTACAATTGCAGTTCAATGTTGATTGTTGAATCTGGTGCTGCACTGAGAGAAAAAATTACTAAAACCAATGAAATAAAGTTTTGAAGGCAAAAAATAATTTTGTTCATCATTTGCCAAAACATATTAGATTGGTTCCCTTATATATTTACTTGGTTCATTTTTTTCAGTCAATTACATAAATTTATGTTTCAATAAACGAATTTACTTGAATCTCACAATATGTTATCAATTATATGTAATATGTTGTTTGAATCAAGAACACATTTTCATACAGGAAGCACTGAGAAAAAAAATTGTCGAATCAACAAATTAATTAGTCCAATCAACAGGAAAAATGATTGATTCAATCAAATGCGTGTTTATTGATTGCTGCTAAACATTTTATAAAAAATATATAGCCCTTGCCGAATAATTTAATACGCATAGTTTAGTGACCCCAAAAAGAGATAGATAGAAAAAAAAGACAAATCTGCGCCAATTCTCCGATCTAATTTCTCTGTCCGACCGAGATTCGAACCCTCGATCCTACCTCCCGCCATACCTATCCTACCTAACTACCTAACACGCTACCTATTACGCTATCGACCACTACTGTGCACTTGAAAAAAGTTAGGAGTTACGAAGATTCGAATACAAGAAAACATTTTGAAAACCAGTTTTTTAATTTTTAACAACTTGTGTATACTATTAAAGTATACTATAGAAATGATAGTTCCTTGCTCGAAGGAAATAAAAATGTCATCATCTTAAACAAATATTCTATTGGAATAAAATAATGCGTTATTTATTTTACTACAGCTTCTTTTCAAATAATCACAATCAATTTTATATCTAATAAATATTGAAAATACTGCAGAAATATTTTTAGAAGTAAAATAATGATGAATTTATTGCAAAGAAATAATTTTGTTCGAAAAAAATAATTTTTTATTACTCATGCGGGAAAAGCGGTACCTTTACGCCCGCTGTTGCGGTTGAAAAGTAGCTTTTTGCCCATTCTATAATTTGAGTGTGCAAAGTTTACTTTGCGCACGCAAATTATTATTATTATTATTCTTTGCGCACGCAAATTCAGTGCCGAAATGAAATAAAAGAATAACGTCGGTGAAATTCAACAAAAACAAAAACGCAACCGAAATATTAAAACTGAATTGAGGTTGACGTGACAGATCACATACTATTTTATTACTCATGCGGTTCTTGTTCTTGTTCAAAATAAAATTGTTTTCATTGTTCCTTAACTAAGTTTCCTGTATATTTCTCAACTTCTTAGTTCTTATTTTTGGTCTGTGAGGGGGGCTTCGCCCCCCAAACCACCCACCGGGGCTTCGCCCCTGGACCCCGACGGGGCTTCGCCCCTGGACCCCCACTGGGGCTTCGCCCCCGCCCCCCCCCCACGGGGCAATTTTATATTGGGATTGATTCCGCATTCGCAATAAAAAATAGTATGTGCAACTCATGCGGCGTTGTCAATTGCCCCCTCAAGCGACAACTTGCCGCACTAGTTGCACAATATACTATAATATTGACGTCGTTTTTCAGATTCAAATAATCTCATGTTTATGATGCAATAAATCTAATTAATCCAATGAATGCAAATTTATTAAAATCTATTTAAATAAAAATATTTTTAGAAGTAAAATAATGATGAATTTATTGCAAAGAAATAATTTTGTACGAAAAAAATAATTTCGTATTGGAGTCATTTTTTAGATCCAAATAATCTCATGTTCATGATGCCATAGATAATTTTCTTCAAAAAAAAAAAATTTCGTATTGAAGTCGTTTTTTAGATTCAAATAATCATCATTTTAGATCCAAATAATCTAATGTTTATGATGCGATAAATGTAATTAATCTAATGAATACAAATTCAATCGAATCTATTTAAATAAAAATTTGTTTTGAAGTAAAATAATAATGACTTTATTGCAAGAAAATAATTTTTTCGAAAAAAATAATTTTGTATTGAACTCGTTTTTTAGATTCGAATAATCTCATGTTTATGATGCGATCAATGTAATTAATCCAATGAATACAAATTTAATCAAATCTATCATGCATTTAATTGTTACTATTAAATAAGAGTTTAATATAATGGAGTAATAGATTCGTGAAAATATTTTTAGAATGAACAGTGATTTTCTTGGTTCAACAAATAAATAATCGAATTAATACTTTCATTTAATAAATAAATTCATGTTCTCAAATTCAGTAATTTTTTCTCTCAGTGTAATCGGTGATACGGTTGATCTTCAGTTTCGGCAGTTGGAAGATGAATTGTTTATTAGCGATACAATTGTTTATAAACAATCTATGGGGAGTTCGATTTACGGTAGAGGAATGAGTTGTAGGTCTGTAACTGTACTGTTACAGCATTTTAGAATGATGCTTCGGCTTACAATAAGAGGTTAGTTACAATTTTGAATATTTCAATGCGGTAAATCATTGTTTCGAGCAGTTGAGAAGCAATCCTTGATAAGCCATCTTCGGATCAATCTTCGAAAAGGCTGCATGATGACTGTTCGACAATAGAGGGTCGCGTGCAGTCTTAGTTAGAGGGAAGCCATTCATCAACATTATTGTGTCGACCTTCGGTCAGTGAGATTCTGCGCACAGACGTGTTCATCATTACATCGGCTGTCTTCTCTGACACTCGGAATGCATACGCTGAGGAATCCTCATCCAAAAAAAAAGAACGTAGCTCTAATTTGCACGCAGTTCTCCAATGTCTTGGTTCAAAATCCAGTCCAAGACTACATTCTTTGATGAGGGTGAATCTTTGGTCTAAACAGTTGAAGGAATGCCAGCCTTGGACCGATTTCCCATCTTCACCCAAACATTAATTATTGACGATAATTGGTGCCAATTGCAATCGCATTCGAGTTTAATATCACCTGTAAATATATCAGGTCCATTCCATGTCAAATGGACCAATAGTTGGAATCGACCCTTTTCAATCCCGATGAAGTTTGGTTTTCTTTTATCATAAAACGAAGTTCTACCAAAGGAAAAAAAATCAAATTTTTTTGGTCGAAAATTATGCGAGTTTCAAAATTCCACCATTTTTCAATTTTTTAAATTAATTTTTTTAATATCAGAAAACTATTATAGTTACGAAAAAATGGTTCTGGCTTCGCCTTAAAGAGTATACTTGGAGCTAGGAAAAAAAAATATTCCGGAAGAAAATTCAGAGATGTGATGATTTTGGAGAATTTTAAATTCTTCAAAATCGTGAAAATCCACGATCAACATTAAAATTTGGAGTCCATTTTTTCGTATAATACCTTGTACTGATCTTAAAAGATCTTGAAATTTTCAGAAAGGTGTTCTTTTTTTTCAAAAATATGAATTTTAGCGTTTTGGTAAAAAAAAAAAAATGTCTACCTCCAAGTTAATTAAAGTTGAGCAATCGTCTAATTTTTACTGCTCAAAATTACAAAATTACATGATTGAACAACTTTACTCAACTTAGAGATAAAAGAAAAATTCACAAAAATTCAAAAATTCATATTTTCGAAAAAAAAGAACACCTTTCCAGGATCTTTTGAGATCAGTACAAGGTATTACATTTAAAAAATTGAACAAAAAATTTAATGTTGATCGTGGACTTTCACGACTTTTCAAAATTCAAAATTCTCCAAATTCATCATTTTTCAAAATATTTGTGCGGGCAATTTTTTTTTCGTAGCCATAAGTATGCTCTTTAAGATGAATCTAGAACAATTTTTTAAAACTATAATAGTTTTCAATGTATTTCAGAAATAAACTTGAAGAAATGGTGAAATTTTGAATTTTGCATAACTTTAGAAAAAAATTCAATTTTTTTCCTTTGGTAGAACTTTGTTTCGTGATAAAAGTAAACTCCTGACCAAATTTCATCGAAGCTGAAAGGGATCGGTTCCAAATATTGGTCGATTTGACATGAAATGACCCATCTACAAGTCCATCGGGGGCTTCAGGCCCACTTTCAAATCAGGTGCAACGCGGCCTGCAATTCTGGCGCGCAATTTCCTCGATGGTACAATGTCCGCTAATACGAGCACAACATGTCGAGAGCACGTGAATTCGCGATGGTGGGCCAATATTTTCACAAGGCCTCGGGGGTATTATACCCGAGCGGCGAACTGACTGATGCGAATTGAGACGGAAAGCGTTAATGGTGTATACGTACACGCGCTTTACAAGGGTGCAGAGAGGAGGGATCGATGCCGCGTGGTCGCGCGCAGATTGAATTTGAAGTTTATAGGGCGTAAGCTCGAGGCGAGGGACCAGGATCACGGGACTGGGCTCCTTAATGCGTTGGAGCACCCTTCGCTGGGTCAATTCGCCCGCGGGATTCGACGAAGAGAGACGAAGGGAGACGTTGAAGGGTGCAAAAGTATCGAAGCCTAGGAAAAGAAACACAATTCTAATACGGTACATCAGAAAGAAAAGCATTGATGTCTCCCATTAAAACGTGGATGGTGTCGTCACTGGGGTGACTTCCCCAGTGACGACACCGCAGCGTCCCGAGTCCAGAAATACGTGGATGAAACAATTTTTTTCTTGCTCCTCTTCCTTCTCTTGGACTCCTTTGATTTTCAAGGCTCTAAAAGAGAGAGAGGAGTGAGATTGGCTGTGGCAAGCCGTGTTTTCGGCGTTGGAGCAGAAGACGAAGAAAAAGCCACACGACGAAGACTCTCTTGTATGGCAAACGGGAATCCATCGAGTTGATGGATGAAGGGAAAGAAAAAGAGTGAGCAATGTGGAGGAAGAGAGAGAGAGAGTGAGAGAATGGTGTATCCGCGTTGGCGAACGATCCTGATGTTCTCCCGCGCATCATCAATAACTCTCGGAGATCTCTTCTGCGGTGCGCGAGAGGCGAGAATCCGCTCTTGTAATCTCCGACCCGATGCGTGCCTCCTTCTCTTGGTCTCTCTTTCTTGCCATTACCCGCAACATTCCTCTTCTCGCCTTCTCCAAGTGTCCCTCCCCACGGGTTTCCATCTTGGCTTGTCTTCTCGTTACTCTTCTTTTTCCTCTTTGAGTCTCTTTCAAGCGAGCGGTGGAGGACTTTTTACACAGAGGTACATGCACACATAGACAGGGCCTAATGTGACTACGTCTCCATTGAGACGCGCGTGAGTTCAGTGATTTTAGGCTGATGATCCGTTGGCAGCAAGTAACCTTCCGCCAGACTCGGTGTCTGCCCACGTCTGGATCTGACCCGCTGATCACTGGATCACAAACCCAGAAAAAAAGATCCGATCGTAGGTACTAGGATCGGTTATTAGATCAGTCTTTACTTTAAGCAACGGTTATTGCTTCCCCTTTCACTACTGGTGTGTCTGAGCCAAGACTTGACAGCATTTACTACTGCAATATTCATTTATTTGGAATTGCCTTTGGGAAACAATGGTTGAGGAAGATCCTAGACTGCGACCTCGATTATCGGAATCGTGCGGGACCGGCTCTTGCAAGAAGTGGGGTTGCGCACATTGCACAGAACCGTCTCTGCGCCGCTGGTGACTGTCGGTGGCCTGACGCGATTGGCTCGGCGCTTCCCCCACTACGCTGCAATTGCAAAGATCGAGGTTCCGAGAATCGAGGTCGCAGTGTACTTGTTGCTACTTCACTTCCGATCACCCGGATTAAGGATCAAGTCTGATCCAAGACTTGACAGCATTTACTACTGCAATATTCATTTATTTGGAATTGCCTTTGGGAAACAATGGTTGAGGAAGATCCTACACTGTGACCTCGATAGTCGGAATTGTGCGAGACCGGCTCCTGCAAGAAGTAGGGTTGCGCACATTGCGCAGAACCGTGTCTGCGCCGCTGGTGGCTGACGGGGGCCTGACGCGATTGGCTCGGCGCTTCCCCCACTACACTGCAATTGCAAAGATCGAGGTTCCGAGAATCGAGGTCGCAGTGTACTTGTTGCTACTTAACTTCCGATCACCTGGAATAAGGGTCAAGTTGGAACAACCAGAGGTTCCGGCTCTTGACTCCTTCAACTTTTGATGACCTGACTGATCGGAGGTGTTCCCATTCTTTCTTCGTTGGCTCCTTCAACTTTTGAAGACCTGACTGATCGGAGGGGTTCCCATTCTTACCCAGATAATTTGATAACCTAAACCTTCTCAATGATTCCCCCAAATTCTGAATCTGGGAATCCTCGTTCCTGGCCCTTACCACTTTAGAGTTTGATGACCCTAGGGAATGCACCTGCACCTTCAATCTTCGTTATGTCTCTCACGTCTCCATTTTACAGCGTGAAACGACTTTCAACAGGATCCTTAATCAAGTTAGGCTGCGTATATTCAAAGTGACACGAGTTCACCTCTCATAGTTCGAAGACTATGACTCCTCCACCCGTTTCCTTCTGGAGTCCGCCTTTCCCGCGGCAGATCCTTTTCATTCTCCAACTGCGGTTGATCCTAACAAATCATCGAAACATTTCTGGACCGTGGGGAGACACGACCGGGTCTGGCCGATAGTCTTCGGCTGCCATTTATCAGGCCTACTAGAACTCCTAATGATTCCATGACAGTGATTACGATATAATGGGACTGGATTCTAGCCTGGTCAGCTAAATCCTCCAGTCTCTCTCTTCCGTCGATGTCCAGCTTCGGCGGAACGTTTTTGGACAGAGATTCCTTGGATCCCCAGGGAATCGTTCAACGTTCTCGCGAGAATGGCGCACGACACGGTGCAGGTACCAAAACGTTTGAAGTCTTACACACGGACGCAGGTGTCGGCGTACAGGATTCATGGTCGTTAAACCACGAGATTCCGACCCCTCCGGGCAAGAGCCCGATATTTTCACGCTGATGTCATTACTCTTGGGCTCGTGTATATCCATCTTCGCGGACATCTCGTCATACACGCCGTTGCCTCGCCAACGGTAACGAACGAAGCCGATGGAGAGTGGGCATTCGATTATTATTAGTACGACTGAGAATGCTCAGCCATTCCGGTGAACACACTTAAGAGCGGCGACAGTAATAGATCGAGTGGCGTGAAACTGTGTTTGCTGATTTTTTTTTCCTTCCATTCTTTTTTTCTTTTCCGACTACGCGCGCGCTCCAGGATCTGCCTGCGCACAGATGAAAGGACATTGATACCCGCGCGTGAGTTTGGGCCTCCTGATGCGTTTTTTTTTTTTTTTTGAGCATCGTACACGGTGAAATCGTGGGAAGTCCGTTTTGTCTCTTTGACGATATTAATGCGAGAAAGTTAAGATTTTTTGTTCGTTTGTTTGTTTGTTGATACTTCATTAACTGGCGTTGGACTCACTTGAGCGTTCACACGGTTCGCTTTTTCGTTTGTTTTTGCCTACTCGATGAAGCTTTGTGATGAGAAAAAAAATTTTTTTTAGTTTTCTGTGTCGAAACTTTGGAGTGTGTCTCAAATGTCCAAAAATGTTGTTTAAGAAAAATGTCCCAAGGATGTCGGTTCCTTGAGTCGGAGATTTATATCCTTGAGCCAAAAACACAACCGCCATAATTTGGAAGTGGTTCGATTGATTGGGTTGAAATTTCACCAGCAAGTTGAACGACTTTCGCCATTTGTAAAATATGATTTTTGTATAATTTCAATGACTCCTTGAATTTTTATGAAATTCTGAATGTTTTACAGACATTTTGGAATTGTAACTCGCACTAGCTTCGAGATATTGTATTTTTATGGATCATCGATCATCGAATGATATTTGCAATCCAATTTCGTTGAAATGAATTAAAGGATTCGAATTACAAACATTTTTGAATTCTTTCAAAAAATTTTGTTGAGCGTATTAATTCTCGAGATCAATCGATCAATTTTTAAGATACTGAGCAAAATTTTAAAGAATTTAATGATTTTTCAATTTTTGAATTTTCCTAAAGATTCCTTTTGTATTCTTCATGATGATACTTTTATTAAAGGTCATTGTCTAATTAATTTTTTGAAAATTTATCAAAAGCTTCGTGTGGTATAAAATTTTGAATTTTTCCAAAAACTTTGGGTAATCGTATGTCTTGAGCAATTTTTTAGCCATCTTGCTTTTTTAAATGTTAATAGATTATAAAGAAATAAAATTTCGAATAGAATTTTAAAAATCGATCGAAGGATTCAAATAGCATGAAACTTTTACGAATAATGTCTTTTAAAATGACTCGAACAATTTTTGAGATTTCTGACTAATTTTTTTACCATCCAAAGACTTTTGTTACATTCCTTTAGAAAGTGTTCTCTCTTTAATGAAGCCAAAAATCCAGAAAAAAAATTGCATGGAGCATTGTGCGAGTATTGATATACCAAATAAAAATTATTTCTTTTATTTAGATTTTTTTACTTTAGAAAAATTTATTTAAAACGAATAAAATTTCATTTAAATATTTAAATGGAAATTGAAATATTTAATAAAATATTTCATTTCATATCAAAATATTGATTCGGGCCATAGTGAAATAAATCAAAAATATTAATTTCAATTGAATAAATCTTTGTTCTGGACTTACATTTTGAGTTTTCCTTTTGGGCTTTCATTTCTTACAGCGTGAAGGTGACAGAACAATTTTATGGCAATTCGCGAAATCATGAAATCCGTATTCTTCTCATACAATACCTATATGTTGTATAGTATGTTTATTCTCGCAACACAATAATTACTGGTCGGATGTATCAGACACGCAATCAAGAATGAATTATCGGCTTGGGGGTGTTGAGCGCCACGCCCTCTCGCCACATTTGGGTGGTGACCTCTGACGGGGGTTGTACGACAATGCCACGAACCATCAAAGCATCAGTAGCAGTCCCACAACCGCTGACTGTCGATGATGTGTCCTAATAGCTGACATCACCCCCTTCAAACCCCTACGAACCTTAAGGGGTCGTTCTCCTTGGACAGTCTTGACGAATATATATATAGGGCATTCCGTGTCCCACACGGTAATTTATATATTTCAAATATATGCAAAATTGCGTACGAAATATACTCAAAATATAATTACCGTATATAGATGAATGTATTTTAAATATATTTTTTATAGATGTGTAATATATTTATTTGGATAGATTTTGCCGCTTTTCGCATATGTACGTATATTTTAATAGTACATTACGATACGAGTGCGATGAAACTTTTTCTCGACGAGTGTGAGTTTGCAGCATTCGCCTTCGGCTCAGAGAAAAAGTTTCTCGCACGAGTATCGTACAAAATTTTATCGCACGAGTGCCCAAAGTGCCCGCTTCTCGCACGCGCAGCGAAGCGAAGCGTGCGAGAAGTGGTCACTTTACGCACGGAGTGCAATAATAGTACATTACGATACGAGTGCGATGAAACTTTTTCTCGACGAGTGTGAGCTTGCAGCATGAGCCGAAGGCGAATGCTGCAATCACACGAGTTGAGAAAAAGTTTCTCGCACGAGTATCGTACAAAATTTTATCGCACGAGTGCGTAAAGTGCCCGCTTCTCGCACGCGCAGCGAAGCGAAGCGTGCGAGAAGTGCTCACTTTACGCACGGAGTGCAATAAATGTATTTAAAATGTATTTCAGATATATATAAAATATATTTAGAATATATTTTAGATATAAGTAAAATGTACGACACATACATACAATATATATTTTATATATATGATGCATACATCTGAAATATAGATTAAATATATGTTGCATGTATTCCAAATATAGTTGAAAAATGGGCTGCATACATCCCAAATATGGGTTGAATATGCGATACCCGTGTAGAAATTTCCGAAAAATCGGAAATTCTCTAGGAGAATCAAATACAAAAGTACGAGTTCATGAGAAGCCGGCAAGAACTCCTTATATGGCTTCATTTACGCCGGACTTCTGTTAATATTCCGTTCTCGCGCCCGCCTTTATAAGCATACTCGTCGCATCCTCCGTATGGGGGTTCAGCGGATGCCGCTCCGCGACATCTCGCGGCGAGTCTGGAAACTATCGCGACGCTGGCTATACGTTACGAACATGTGGCAGGCGCCCGATCGCTTGTTCTCGCGGAATAAACATTATAATGTAAATAATAATGAAAAGTGTGAACACAATAAACTTAAATAATTAAATTAATATTATGTTAGTTAGTTAGTTATGTTACCATATATGTTGCATATATGGTAGCATATATTAAGAATACATGTAGAATGTATGGGAGATACATGTAAGTCACACCTATCTCTCATATATGTTGCAAATATATCAGCATATATTAAGAACACATGTAGAATATATGAGAGATATATGTAAATCACACCTATTTCTCATATATGTTGCATATATATCAGAATATATTAAGAATGTATGCTAATATATATGCAACATATACGTGTGGATTAAAAATATATGCACATATATTCGAAATATATCCACATATATTTTGCGTATATTAAAAATATATAAATTTCCGTGGGGGGTCGAATCATCGACTCTTTTCAGAAAAAAAATAAAACAAAAATATTCGGCGTGTTTTTGAATGAGTTATTTGAGTTTTAAACGTTAAATCTCGTTTTTAAAAATGAATGTCGTTTTCGATTTTTTTTGAATTTTTTGTTTCAAACATGTATCTATTCAACAATTTTTAAGGGCGCGGAAAAGTATTTCAATTTTTTTTCTTTTTTAATGCATGCATAATATCTCAAGAATATTGTGTTAAAATTTCAAGTCGATCGGAGTAAAATTGACGAAGTTATGAGTATTTGAGCGTCTATTGCTCCATGCCGGGTTTTATACCTGGGCGGCAGCTGCGCGGCGCGCTATTGTTTTTTCATCATTTTGTTAATAACATTTTGGAATTATTATTATGCAAAATTAATCTTTCGAGTACCTTTAATATGCATGAATTTTCTCAGATTTTTATGCAATCGAGAAGTGTTCTCAAACTTATGTGCAATGAGCGCTAAGCGACCAAACTCTTCTGAGTTTTTCAAACCGTTTTTCTGAGACTTGTCATATTTGAAGTCCGTGTACACGATAACTCAAAATCTCCTGGACCAATCGCTTTGAAATTTTGCACAGTACTTCTTCACACAATTCACCAGGTTTTGTCGAGAGCTTTTTTGTTTTTTTTTTAATAATTACTAATTTTTCACCAACAAATTGGCCGATTTTTTTTAGCGAAAATCGGGTTTTTGGCTCCCAAGTGCTACGGGAAAATCGAAAAATCGAAAAAAAAAATCCTCCCGTCATTACCTCGAGAAACATCTCCTTTGACAAATGCATTTTGATTTTTTTGTTTCGGATGATTCTGTTGCGAGTTATGGTGTACACCGCAAACCAACTTTTTTTCGAGGCGCCTCCGGGGTTTAATTTTCACTCGCTCAATTTTGAATATTTTGCAATGCAAATTTAGGAGAATGTTGTTCAAATGTTACTTTATTATATGTAAATTTTTCAATAAACGAACACTATCCGTTACGTCAAAAAAAAATCTTAAAAACATGCCTTTTTTTCGCCGAATTAACTTTACCCCGCCCTTAAGACTAGTCCGATCGTGGGATCTCAATAACTACTATTTTTTTTCGATTTTTGAAAATGAAATTTGTTTTCTTCTTATAAATGATTATGAATACCAATTTTTCCTACTGTATAGTATTTTTTTCAATATTTAGAATTTATTTTGACCCAATTTTTGTTACTGTATAGTACTTTTTTCAATGTTTAGAATTTATTTTGACACTTTTTTATTGTTAACAGGTTCTTAAAATTAATAATTAATCGTTAAGGCGTTAAGTTTTTATTTATTCGCGTATTTTTTTGAAAACCTTACATATACGATTATTTCCTGAATTAGAATATTCCTTTGCCAATACGTTTCCGTTGCTCATTGAAATAATCGAAAGAAATTTTTGGGTCCCCCTGTGATTGACTTCGCAGTATTTTATCGCAAATCAAATCGTTCTTTTGCATCTGAATACTGTTTCTCATGTGAAAATTTGGCAGCAATATTCGGTAGACTATTTAGGTTCAATGCTCACTCATACAATTCTTGAACTGTTGTTATTTGCTCATCGATTACTTATTAATTTCAAAAATCTGTTAACAATGAAAAAGTGTCCAAATTAATTCAAAATTATTTAAAAAATACTATACAGTAACAAAAATTACTATTCCCAATGATTTATAAGAAAAAAAAAATTCAATTTTCAAAAATCGAAAAAAAATAGTAGTTATTGAGATCTCACGATCGGACTTGTCTTAAAGGTTGTTGAATAGATAGATGTTTGAAACAAAAAATTTAAGAAAACATCAAAAATGACACTCACCTTTAAAAACGCGATTTAACGTTTAAAACTAAAAAAACTCATTCAAAAACACGTCGAATATTTTTGTTGTATTTTTTTTCTGAAAAGGCCATAAAAAAAAAAATAAGAAAAAAACTTTCAATTCCGACCATTATTAAAGAAGTTATGACCAAAATACCAAAAAAGAACGGTTTTTTTTTGTTAATTTAATATCTTCTGAACGAGTAATAAAAAAAATCTCAAAATTCAACAGGAAAGGTCTTTTGATGGTTACTGAAAAATATAAAAAAATTGAGGAAATAAAAAAAAAGTTTTTCAAACTGTCCGATTTGGGATGGAATGCCCCATATACAATATGATGGCAAGCTTAACGATAAATCGAATGACAAGCCAATCACGAGACGCTTAACGCTTTGTATCCAGAAAATTTCCTTCAACATACGGTTCACAATAATTAAATAATGATCTTGGAATTTTTTCAACTCCGACGAGAATAATTCAATATTTATAATGAGACTGTCAACAAGCATTTTTTTTTTTTATTCAACAATTTTCTGGAAACTGATATATAAAAAATATAAAATATGATAAAATAACAAAATATTTTTTCTCATTTTGGAACATTTTTAATATGTAGACATAAAAAATCTTGACCAAGAAAAAAATATCAGAAAATTTCGATTATTGATCTGAAATATATTTTTTTTTTTTACAGGAACGCCGTCGAGTTTCCAGGACGATTTACTGGACCGAACATGGTGAGTAATTATTGTTGTAATAATTTTTTGAGCATGGAAAAAAAAATATTATTATCATCGTTATTCACGATAGAGACACATAATTCTCGTCACATCCGGCTTGGCGTTATGGCTGCGCGTGACTATTCACAAAATCGCCGGATCTTTTTACGGTATAGCAACGCCTCACAAAACTTGAAACAATAATCCGTAAGAAATCACCGAAGTGACGCGCTCGCTTCGAGGGAGAAGCGAGAGCGAAAAGTTCTTTTTTTTTCCGTCACATTCGGGGGGGATCATAACCCCGGCCAATAAAGCATAAATTCCGTGGGATGCGATTTATGATTCCGTTCGTTCCACAGAGAATTTGGGCAATGAACAAAAAAAAAGGAAATAATAAAATAACACTTCACGAAGCAAATTACGGGAATCCAAAATACACTCGTTGAATTGTTTTGAGGGGTGAAAAATTGACAATAATTTAGAATCTCTTTCACAGACGTAACTAATTATTAAAACCCACACGGAAATATAATATACCGGAAAATATATTTCTCGATATACGTAAAAATATATTTAAAATATATTTGAAGTGTACATTATATATTCTAAATACATTTTAGATGTATCTAAAATATATAAGATATATATTAAATATATTTTAGATATATGATTATTGTTCATAAAAATATATTTTTTGATATATGTAAAAACATATATTGTGTATATGTAAACATATATTAAAATTATATCGAAATTATATAAAACGTACACTCAATATATATGTTTGATGCCTTTAGTATATATCTTAAATATATTTTTTACATATATATTGTGTATATTTAAACATCAATTAAAAATGTATCTAAAATGTATAGAACATGCACTCAATATATATGTTTGATATATTTAGTATATATCTTCAATACATTTTTTATATTTATATTGTAATATTTTTAAATAGATTAAAAATATACCTAAAATCATATTTGTAATACATACATTATATCCATACAATATATCCAAAAATATAATTTCCGTAATATTTGCCGATATATTTTATTTCCATGTGGAGGGTCATTGTTTTTTTTTTTTTTTTAAGTATGTGTTCAGTTTACTTCACAGCAGCGATCGGCAACAAAAAATCGATTTATTTTTATTATCCAATTTTGTCAAAAAATTCATAATTAGCAAATAAATATTACTAATTTTTCTAAAAAATTAGTAATTAGTGACAAAATATTACTAATTTTTCTAATAAATAAGTAATTAGGTACAAAACATTTCTAATTTTTCAAAAAAAATGTGTAATTAACGATAAAACATTACTAATTTTTTCCAACAATTAGTAATTAGCGAGGAAGATATTGCTAAATAATTGAAAAAATCAATAATTTATGGAGAAATGTTGTATTAATTTTGGAAAAAGTAATGAATAAATAAAAAATTACTAATGCATTTTTTAATAGGTACTCATTAAATATTCGTATTAATAATAACTTATGTGATATCGTATGACATTCGATACAATAAATACTCATGTGTAATGTATTCGATAGATCTAGATCGATTATAAAAAACACACAAGTACGTAAATATACACCATACTTTTCTACAAATTGCTGTTTTTTTTAAAATTAATTAGTTAAACTTGGTAATTTTTTTTCGCTAATTACTTTGGAAAAATTAGAAATATGTTGTTGCAAAATACTAATTTTTGTGGAAAAATTGAAAATATTTTCTTACTAATTACTAATTAAAAAAAAAAATTACTAATATTTTTCCACTAATTATAAATTTGGATGACAAATTAGTAATAATTGTTGACTAATTATTAACTTTTCGAAAAAATTATTAATAAAATCAATATCGTTGACGAAAAAATCGATACTGCCGATCACTGCTTCAAAGCAATTTTTATTGAAAAATCTTAGAAATTATCAGAGATAAAAATATTGTCAGAACAAAAAAAAATGTCTTGTCGATTGTCCCATCGATATTTTAGTGAAAGGTTATCTGACAATTGAACAAAAATTAATATCTACACGATTATATCGTAGTCTTTTTTTCGTTGATTATTTACAAAATGGCGTCGAATAGAATTATTTTTCATTTTCAAGACCGTTTTTTTATTGAAACAGGTTTTCAAACTAGTAATTATCAAAATTCGAAATTCAAAAAATTCATAGTTGTTGTGCTCTTATTAATTACAATTTTTAGAATTTCAACTTTAAGTTTTGACTGCATGTTTTTGAAAATGCAAAGAAATGCAGAAAAAAAATTATTTTCGCAGTGGCTCTCCAAAAATCTTGCGAATTAAAGCTTGTACATTCCTTAATCATTAAGGAATATTCAATTAAGGAATAACGTCAAAATCTTACAATTTTTTATTCAAGCTTGACGTGCCCAAAAATTAATATAAATAATGATCAATAGTAATAATGCATACTGTGACGTTAGTCACAAAAAAAAAGTTTCAGAAACTTGTGAAAGTATGCATCTAATTTTTCAAGTTAAAAAAAAAATTGATAATTGCTGCCAAAAAAATTGTCGTAAAATCCAGAAAGCTTACAAAAATTTTAAAAAATCTTCCTCAAGGTCAAAATCCCTACCTTAAAATTTGTCAAATATCACAGAACCAATATCAAAATATCGAATCAAATTTTCTTAATGATTTGGAGATTTCGTATTTGACAATCGAAGATTCCAATCCAATCAAATTTTCAAATGATTTGAAAAATTCGTAAAATCGATTCACAATAATCGATGTCCAAAAAAATCGATTATTGAGCATGAATGTTCCTCTTTTGACATTTTTCATCCCTGATTGATTGGCCATTGGCAATAAAAGTGCCATTGCGATTCCAAGGAAGTATTTTACGAGAGTCATCATCGTCATCATTCTTCCTTCGCCCTTAAGCATTTTTTTTTTTTTTCGTTACTTCTGAAACCTCATATATTGCCATGTAGACGACCCCATAGCTCTTTTTATTTTATCTGGATCGTTGCCGGACGTGCGGATACCGCACGGGGACAACGCCGGACTTTTCTCTCTCTCTCTCTCTCTCTCTCTCTCTCTCTCTCTCTCTCTCTTTTTCGCGAGCCATAAAAGCCGAAATAACTCTTGTCCCCGAGGGTATATAGACGCCCTCTAGCAAGCGAAGTTACCGGTAGTGGACATTGACCAAGGGGTCGTCCAGAATCGCGATTCCCTTTTTCCCTCAACCCCTCCGCTTCCTCTTTTTTTTTTCTCCCCGTACGACATATATATATTTTCCATTCCCACCCTCCGTTCGTTCAAGCTGGACAATATCGTGCCCGGTAATAAATTCGCAATTTCCTTATTACGGGTAATGCCCCGGTCGCCGGGATTTGACCGTCGGTAAGGGCGGGAGTCTACGTTACCCGGAGAGCCCCCTTCCTCACTTCCGGTTTGGCCATTGCACCGGATTCCGCATCTATATACACGAGCACCTATTTTCAGTCGCAAATGTGGCGGATCAGCTAATGCGGAAATCGTAGATTTTTGTCGCGGAAAAGGAGAAAAAAAACATTTGACATTCGGTAAAAATATCACCCCCCACAAAAAAAATTTGTTTGCCGGATTTAACGAAGAAAATGCTGATTCGTGATTCAGAGATGGAAGGATGAAAGAATGAATTTTTTTTCTGACAATTTTGATTAAAAGAATCAAAATGGCCGCCATTGCAACTCTCATACTCCAACAAACCCCTTAAAACCTTGTCGCAAGTGCCTTTTCGTCCAAATAACTAAAATGCCACGCTTTAACGGGGGAACTCATTTCAAGTGTCAATGAAAAAATCCCTCAAGTCCCCATATTTCTCAAATGTCCCGACAACAAAAATCTCAAACTATGATTCTTCTCAGCGCCATTAATAAAATATTATACCGATGTTCATTCTCGTGAGGGTAATTTTTTTTTCGTTTATTTCACCCAAAGCCATCCCCATTGACCCTCATTGGCCCTCGAGAAACATTGACGCGACTCGCCGATGTATCTGTGCCCCAGAACGCGGTTTTCCGACTCCCCAGTAGCAAATTTTGCGTTAAGGGTTGTTGGAAAGGGGTGCATAACGCCCCTCCATTGGAGAAGGGGGCTCGGAGACTCTCGCATAAATATCCCGAGTTCCGGTGATCCTGTGACTTCCGGTCAGCCGCAATGACTTACACCCCCGGGGATGGGGATTTCTCCCTCTTGCCCAGCATCCAACAAACCTTTCACTATATATATATATATATGGGGCGTTCCACGTCAAATCACGCGGTCTTCGGCCTGACCCCCTCGGATTTTGATGTCCAATAAATTTTGGGTCTCGTTTGGCCCAAAATATGACCTCATATTTTTAGAAATTTTTATTTCATTTTTTAGGGGTTGCCCGAGCTAAAAAATCATTAAATTGAGGGAAACATGAAGAGGAGCCTTTTTCAAATTGATGAAATTTTTTCACAGAAACTAGGGCCCAAAACAGATATTTTCGCCACAGTTCGATAATAGGCTTTTTTTTTTTTGTATTGTGTTCGAATCGACCGTTTTATTTCAGGTCGAATCGGTACCTCGATCGTTGCAATTGCGGCGTAGTGGGAGAAGCGCCAAGCCAATCGCATCAGGCCGCCGTCACACACCAGCGGCGCAGAAACGGTTCTGTGCAATGTGCGCAACCCCACTTCTTGCAAGAGCCGGTCCCGATGGATTCCGATTATCGAGGTCGCAGTGTATGACGAAAATATATGAGGCATTCCAGCTATAACCGAACGGCCATTACCTCGACATTTTTTTTTCGTGTCGCCGATTTTTTTTCAGTTACTTTGCAATAAAAAAAAAACAAACGTATTTCTAAAAAAAAATTATTTTTCATCCTCTTCCATTTTAACACCTTTTTTTTCGTACCATTTTTTTTCGACAAGAGTTTATCCTCCGATTTTTTTCAAATAAATTGACAAAAAAGTACATTTAAAACCGCATCTTTTGATCGGTATCCCATCACGGGGAAATCATTTTTCGATTTTTGTTATGTGTATGAAACTTTGAAAAATGTTTTTTTATTCGTAAAAAAGGAGTAAGTACACAGGTAACATTGTGGATGCTATTATTTATTAATACAGTTACAATATTTATGTGTACATAAATATTGTACACATTTATGTTTTCCCTCAATCTAATATTTTTTTTAGCTCGGGCAACCCCTAAAAAAAAGAAATACAAATTTCTAAAAATTCTTATGGGACATCAAAATCTGAGGGGATCAGGCCGATGACCGCGTCATTTGACGTGGAATGCCCCATATCCATTGGTTGGTCCATAGTCAGGTTCAGGCACTTTGCTCGTTCGAGGGATAATGGGGGGAAAAGCTCTGCCGATTCCGAGAGGAAGGGAGATCCGTTGCAGCCAACGCATATAAGCGTCCAAAAATCGTTCCCTCTCGCTGTGGCCATTCGTGAACCGTCGAGAAATTTGTCCCTCGCTCTTTTTTCTCTCTCTCTCTCTCTCTCTATATATGTGTCATTCCATATCAATTCAACGACGTTTTGACGGTGACCCCTTCGATTTTTTTTATTTTTCAATATGTTATTATACATGCAAAAAGAAGTATCCATGCCAATTTTTAGCTCTCTATCTTAAACCTTACCGAAGTTATTGATTTTTCAAGAATATACTTAAAATAATCATAACTTCTACATTAATCAAGATATTGTAATTTGTCAAGAGGTCATTTCTGTTCATTTTTCGAGGTACTTTTAAAAAAATATATTAAAAATTAAGAAAAACAAATTTTTAATGTGTTTTAACTGTTTTAAGCTAAAAAATTGGATTTTCTTTCCATGGGACCCCTTCGATTTTTTTCAAAGGAAAATTATTAAATTCTCCGTAAAAAAACAAAATTTTTGAGATCTTACCGAAGAGGGGATTCAAATAACTACTTATCGAACAAAACTTTTCTACATGCTCCTACATTCTACAAACTTCTATATTAACCAAGATATTGTCATTTGTCAAGAGGTCATCTTTTTTTGTTTTTCAATGTACTTTTTGAAAAAAAGACGAAGAATCAGGAAAAACAAATTTTTAATGTCTTTTCAACTATTTTAAGCTAAAAACTTGGGTTTTCTTCTAATGGAACCCCTTCGATTTCTTTCAAAAAAAATTATAAAATTCTACGTAAAAAAACAAAATTTTTGAGATTTTACCGAAGAGGGAATTCAAATGACTTCTTAACGAAATTTTTTTATTCGATTTTTTTTTCGTAATTTTGAACTTTTTTCCTTCTATGACGCTAATAGTTGATTTCAATGATGTTTAAATAAATAATCTAACTTGCCTCACATATTTCCATTGTAAATTACTATAATTAACATGAAGAATTACAATTCAAGTAGGTTTTGCAAACTAAAGTGCAAAACGTACTTAAATTGTAATTCTTGATGTTATCTATTATAATTTACAATGAAAATATGTGAGACAAGTTGGATTATTTATTTTAACATCATTGAAATCAACTAATGTAGTCATAGAAGGAAAAAAGATCAGAATTACGAAAAAAAAAAATCGAAATTTTTTTTTTCAATAAGAAGTTATGTGAATCCCTCTTCGGTAAAATCTCAAAAAATTTATTTTTTTACGTAGAATTTTATAATTTTTTTAGAAAAAAATCGAAGGGATCCCATTAGGAGAAAATCCAATTTTTTAGCTTAAAACAGTTAAAAAGACATAAAAAATTTGTTTTTCTTAATTTTTGATCTTTTTTTCAGAAAGTACATTGAAAAACAAAAAAAGATGACCTCTTGACAAATTACAATATCTTGGTTAATATAGAAGTTTGCAGAATGTAGAAATTTTTTTTCGATAAGAAGTTATTTGAATCCCCTCTTCGGTAAAATCTAAATAATTTGGTTTTTTTACGTATAATTTTATAATTTTTTTTTGAAAAAAATCGAAGGGGTCCCATTGAGAGGAAATCCAATTTTTTAGCTTAAAACAGTTAAAAAAAACATTAAAAATTTGTTTCTCTTAATTTTTAATATTTTTTTCAAAAAGTACCTTGAAAAACAAAAAAAAATGACTTCTTGACAAATTACAATATCTTGGTTAATGTAGAAGTTATGATTATTTTAAGTATATTCTTGAAAAATCTATAACTTCGGTATGGTTTAAGATAGAGAGCTAAAAATTGGCATGGATACTTCTTTTTGCATGTATAATAACATATTAAAAAATAAACAAAATCGAAGGGGTCACCGTCAAAACGTCGTTGAATTGATATAGAATGACACATATATATTTTCCTCTATTTCTATCGCAGCTCCTCGTATGACCGTTGATAAATTTACTGGACTTTTCCCTATTCCCGTACATAGAACCGACAAGGGAAGATATCGCATTACTTTTTTCGCCATTTTTCTTCCGTCATTCCGCAAATTCTATCGTTCATCCTCTTATCGATTTTTTCTCCCGCACTGAATCTTGTTTTTTTCCTTTCGGAATTTTCGGCATCGTAGAATCACGAAATTCCAACGTTACTTTCCGAGCAAAAAATTCTTGACGATTCATTAAGAACAATTTATAATTATCGATCAATTGAAATCGATTGATATACGCCCTTTTTTAATTTTTTTTTTATTAAATATTGAAAATAAAATTCTACCGCAAACAAGGATATTTTGGAGTTATTTTGAATTTTTCTCGAGTCGAAAATTTAAAAAAGCATTGAAGGGTTGTTATTTAATTGAAGGGCGTACCTAAAGGGTTGAAAAAAATCGTGCAAAATGGAAATTTGCACACAGCTTCCTCATTTGTTTCCGGGGCGGGGTCGAAGAGTCGACTAACCAATATTTCGAACGGCCGAAGTCCCGAATTTTACGATTACGAGCGTTAGAATAACGAAGCGCCGAAATCCCGATCGCCAGAAAAGAGAAAGTCGAGAGAGCCGCCCCATGCGTAAGAGAGAGAGGAGGCGCATCTCTCTCTCTCTTACGCATGGGGCGGCTCTCTCCGCTGTCGCTTTTCTGGCGTTCGGGATTTCGGCGCTTCGTTATTCGAACGCTCGTAATCGTGAAATTCGGGATTTAGGCCGTTCGAAATATTGGTTAGCCGACTCTTCGACCCCGCCCCTTGTTTCCGTCTATCGTCAAGCCTCCTCTATGAGGACCTTCTTGACCACCTTTGTTTCATGTATGTTTATTTTCATGGCTTCCTCATAAAGGAAGCTTGACGATAGACGGAAACAAATGAGGAAGCTATGTGCAAATTTCCAATTTGCACGATTTATTCATCATTTTCATAAAATTTTAATATTCCACGATCTCTTGCTGCTCATTCAATATTAATTTATTCATCACTTTATGCATTTGTGCGAAGTTTCATCCAGATACTTGCGAAATTACGAATGTTAAAACGCTGATAATAATTTTTTGAAAATTTCAAAATTTTTTTTCAGCCAAACCCCTCATGCAATTTTTCCGAAATTCTATATTGTTTTTCCTTGGTATTGAATGTGTCAGCATAAAACAATTCACCTCGATAGATGCAAAATTACAAAAGCTACAGAGCTTACTAATTTTTTGCGAACAATTATAGTTTTTTTTAAACCAAACCTCTTGAGCAAAGTTTCCCAAATTCAATCCAAATAGCTCTCATTATAAAGTGTATCTACGCATAAAATTCCAGGGTGCCAACTGCAAAACAGCTGCTTAATTACGAAAGTGTTCACAAGCATTTTTCTGAAAATATCTAAATTTTTTTTAGAACAAACCTCTCCAGCCTTTTTCACCAAATTTGACCCTGACAATTCTTATCATCTAGTGTATTTGTGCAAAAAATTTTAGCCCGATACTTGCAAAAATTCGAATGTAGGAGCGTTAACAAAATTTGTTTGAAAATTTCAAATTTTTTTTTGAAATGAACCTCTTAAGCTATTTTTCTGAAATTCAGTATTATTTTTCTTTTTCATTGAATGTATCATCACAAAAAAATTTAGCTCGATACATGCAAAAATGCAAAAGTTAGAGAACTTACAAATTTTTTGTGAAAAATTAACATTTTTTTTTAAAACCGAACCTGTTGGGCGATTTTTCCCAAATTCAATCCCAACCGTCCCTATTATAAAGTGTATCTGTACATAAAATTTCAGAGTGATAACTGCAAAATTACGAAAGTTAGACGACCCACAAACATTTTACAAAAAGTCTAAAGTCCCGCCAAATCGACAATTATTTTGCAATTTAAACAAAATTTGCACTGAGTATAGGGACATACATGGTCTACTTGTATACGAAATTTCAAGTCGATCGCCCAAACCATTCTCAAGATATATTCATTTTAAGGAAAGCACAAAGCGTACACACACACACACACATACATAAATACATACATGCATACATACACACATACATACGTCCGGACATGTTTTCTAAATGTTTTTTGGACGTTTTGGGATATTTTGAACATACTGACATGAAAACAAAGCTTCCTTTATGAGGAAGCAAAACGTCATTATTTTTAAAGATTAAAAATCAATTGGTTCTTTTTTTCTTAACTCTATTTGCATATTAAATATTATATGCTGGAATCGCGCGTTCGTTGTTGGATCCACGGGGGTCGCGAATCATCCCCTAAGCCGAAAGATGTACAAGCGCAGAGTAAAAGTTTCGAAAAAAACTCGGGAAACGGGGCGAAAAAAAAACTTTGTACACCATCAGAGAAACGAAAAACTCTATCTTTTTCCATTCCTCTTGCCACAATGGCAAAAAAGGTCTCGCTGGATGAACGCTCCGGAGGAACTTTTCCATATGGGGTACGGGGGTGGAAAAGGGGTTGAAAAACACGCTCGGTTTCACTCTCGAGTTACAACGCTTTTCGCTACAGCTATCGATACATATTTTACGAGGATTTCCGAATTTCCGTGGACACAATATCCGCGACAGAATATCCGCAGTCAAAATATTCACGGTAAAAAATATCCGCGGTCAAAAATATATGCGGTTAAAAATATCCGCTGTTAAAAATGTCCGTGGTAAAAAATATCCGTGGTCAGAATATCCGCGACAGAATATCCGCAGTTAAAAATATCCACTGATAGAAAGGGGATGATTTTTGTTGTTGATGATATATTTAACTGCGGATTTTCTGACAGCGGATATTCTTAACCACGGATATTTTGACTGCGGATATTCTGTCACGGATATTCTGACCGCAAATATTTTTTACCGCGGATATTTTAAACAGCGGATATTCGTAAACGCAGATATTTTTCACCGCGGATATTTTTACCAGCAATATTTTGACTCCGGATATTTTGTCGCGGATATTGTGTCGGATATTTAATTACAGAATCGTTATTTTTCGCGTCAATGATTTTTCACCCTTAATCATGTTTCTCGGATCTTCTCGCATTATTTCGCATGAAACTCGAAGAAAAAAAAATCGCTCATCTCAGACATCCCTCCGTGCGTTGCTATCGTTTCACAGACACGCGCATAAGCTCAACGGGAGCGGCTAAATATCCGGCTGAATGATTTTTTTTTCCTTGCACGACGGAATCTCGACGAGCGTGGGGTTTTCAGAAGTAGGAAAAAAAATGGTTGTCACGCACCAATAAAACAAGCAATATCGTGGTATCCCGGGGCCAAAGGACGTTCACTGGGCTGTCGGAGGGGGTGAATTTCCACAGACGCTCGTGCCTCCACGCTCCGCGACGTTTTTATATATTCGATGAAAAAAAAAACTCACGCTTCTATATACGAGAATCTTTATATTGCTCCCGGATCATCGCGCCTACATTGCATTATGGGGATGATATCACCCTTTTTCGCCTACACTCAGACAGATACACACACACGGACGCACGTACTTACACACACTAACGAACCTATAGACACCGATTTTCATTGTGCTTTAGCTCGGGCCAAAGAACGAGACCCACCTTCTATCCATGCTCGTTGGATTTATTCCTACGAGAAAAACCCTTCATCCATCCTTCATTGATTCCTCCGCATTGGAGATGAATTTACCGACAGATTTTAAGTGTCGAGAAGCCAAGGTTCGGCGAAATTTCTTGATTTACTTCTGAAAGGAGTGTAAGGACACTTATCGACGTTTTTCGACCTTCATTGAGCTTTTGTGACTCTTATCGACGATTTCCAATACTTTCCAATGTTTTTTGATGGTTTTTGACACTTTTCGAGAGTTTTTGATGCTTCTCTATACTTCTGGAACCTCGTTTACTCTTATCGATACTAATTGGCACTTATCGACACATACCGACATTTATCTACACTTATCGACACTTTCAGACATTTTACAAATCTCGACGCTTCACGAAATCTCTTAATACTATTAGATTCATGATACGTGTCAACACTTATCGACACTTATCGACGTTCCTCCTCATTCATCGACATTTTTCGCCACGTCTCAATACTTGTCCATGTTTATCGACGTATCTTGATACTTCAACACATCTGAAACCTTCTGGAGATTTCTTGATACTGTTAGATTGAAGTATGTCAACACTTATTGACATTTCTCTTAAATTATCGACATTATATCTCAATACGTTTCTAAAGTCATCGACGCATCTTGATACTTCAACACATTTCAAATCGTCTGCAGATTTCTAGACACTATTAGATGCATGACTTGTGTCAACACTTACCGACACTTATCGACGTTTCTCTCTATTCATCGACATTCCACGAAACTTCTCAATAATTTTCCATATTTTATCGATACTTTTTGACATTCTATACTTCTCACAACTTCTCGAGATTCCTACATACTATTAGATGCCTAACACGTGTCAACACTTATCGACACTTATCGTCATTTCTTTACATTCATCGAAATTCCTTGTTACTTCTCAATACTCTTCCATACTTATCGACGCTTCTCGACACTTATGAATATTTTTTGATAATTCTCGACACTTATCAACACTTATCGAAATTTCTCCACATTTATCGAAATTCCTCGTTACTTCTCAATACTCTTCTATATTTATCGATGCTTCTCGACACTTATGAATATTTTTGGATCATTTTCGACACTTATCAATACTTATCGACATTTCTTCACATTTATCGACATTCCTCGTTACTTCTCAATACTTTTCCATATCTATCGACGCTTCTCGGCACTTATGAATATTTTTCGATAATTTTCGACACTTATCGACACTTATCGGAATTTCTCCACATTTATCGAAATTCCTCGTTACTTCTCAATACTCTTCCATCTTTATCGATGCTTCTCGACACTTATGAATATTTTTTGATCATCTTCAACACTGATCAACACTTATCGACATTTCTCCACATTTATCGACATTCCTCGTTACTTCTCAATACTTTTCCATCTCCATCGACGCTTCTCGACACTTATGAATATTTTTTGATAATTTTCGACACTTATCACCATTTATCGAAATTTCTCCACATTTATCGAAATTCCTCCACATTTATCGAAATTCCTCGTTACTTCTCAATACTCTTCCATATTTATCGATGCTTCTCGACACTTATGAATATTTTTTGATCATTTTCGACACTTTTCGACATTTCTCTACGATTATCTACATTTATCGACATTTCACGTTACTTCTCAATACTTTTCCATATATGTCGATACTTCTCGACACTTATGAATATTTTTTTATAATTGGCGATCTTTATCAACACTTACCGACTTTTATCAATTCTTTCATAGAATTCTCAACATTCCTTCTCATTTCTCGATATTCTATGATACATCTGGACATTCCTCGATGCTTATCGACAGTCATCAATCGATAAGTGTCGACAGTTATGCGATCCTTTTGCGACAGGCATCCTATCGATACTTATTTAAAGTCCCTACGTACAAACAACGAGAAAACTCCGTTCATGTACGTGAAATTACATGGAATTAGGTGCAATCAACCGACGAATTCACGAATCGTCGTTTCCGAATCCACCACCCGCTGTTGCGAGAATATTGTCGATCGTAGATCGAGCTCGTAATTCCGAAGAGTCTATTAAAGGTGCTTAATCGATACACACGAGCCACTGATCAATCGACTACTGGAGCGCGAGAGGAGCATCGTGCACGTGCGCCTCGCGGCTCGGCCACGCTCGACCGACGTCACATTCAGAGACGATCGACAACGGGAGTATTCAGATTTCTCCTATATTAAGGCTCACGTCATACGAGCGCTTTGCGTCTCTCGCGTATCACACACGTGGCAAAAAAGAAAATGCAATGTGCAAAAGCTTGAAAAAAAAGAATATCTCTCGCTCTCTTGAGATTACTCGCCGTCGACATTAAGGGGCGATCACGCGTGTTTAACGCGAGGATTATTAATCGCGGAATAATTTGATGTTTTATATATGTATATTAGGGCGATTTTTTTTTTACTTTTTTTATTTTTTTCACTCCCCACCTAAAATATTATTGCATATGTCTGAAAGAAACTACCCTGAAAGTTACAGCCCTGAATATTAATATTAAGTACTCGCCCTTCGCGCGAAAAGATTTCCCATCTAAAATACACGTAAATAAAAAACTTTTTTCTTCAAATTGCTATAACTCCGCGGCATTTTATGCTATCATATTGTCCTTGGTCGCAATTGACGCAGAATTGAACGATCTTCAAAAGTGTCCTCAGCAGCGTAAGTGTAATTTACACTGGTGAGATGGTACGAGTCACTAAAGTTGATTTTGACCTGCACTTCTCGTTTTTTTGCTGTTGTTTTCGAAATTATCAACGTTATCGAAAAATTGCAAAGGAAAGTTTTGTTGGAAATTTAATTTCCTACAGAAAAAGTCCTTTAGACCTACTTGCGAAAATTGATATTTCTTGAGATATTGGACCTTAACTTGGTTTTGGTATGCAATTTTTATGGTTTATTGAACCAAAAGCTTCAATTTTTTTATATTCTATATCATATCACCATATCACATATCATATCACCAGTGGCGAAATGATATGGAATATCAACAATTAAGAACTTTTGGTTCGATAAACCGTAAAAATTTTATACCGCAAATAAATTAAGGTTCAATATCTCAAGAAATATCAATTTTCTCAAGTAGGTCTAAAGGACCTTTTTTGTAGGAAATTAAATTTCCAACAAAACTTTCCTTTGCAATTTTTCGATAACGCTGATCATTTCAAAAATAACAGCAAAAAAACGAGAAGTGTGGGTCAAAATCAACTTTAGTGACTCGTACCATCTCACCAGTGTAAATTACACTTATGCTGCTCAGGACACTTTTGAAGACCGTTCAATTCTGCGTAAATTGCGACCAAGGACAATATGATAGCATGAAATGCCGCGGAGTTATAGCAATTTGAAGAAAAAAGTTTTTTATTTACGTGTGATTTAGATGGGAAATCTTTTCACGCGAAGGGCGAGTACTTAACATTAATATCAAGGCCTGTAACTTTCAGGGTAGTTTCTTTTAGACATATGCAACAGCATTTTAGGTGGGGAGGGATGAAAATTAAAAAAAGTCGAAAAAAATCGCCCTAATGTATATATATATATATGTATATAGTCGCCAAGTAACCTTAGAGATATTTTCCCGGCGTCTATCTGGCTCACTTTCGCCCTCTCAAGCTCAGACTTAATATCGACTGATGCCAGAGGCCGGTCAGGGTCGTTCCCGTGCCAAAGTTTATTGGCTTCGCAGATTTGCCCAAATGTGTCCTCCGATAGTTCATAAAAGAGCCCCGTAGTGTTGGAAGTGATTCACGGGGCAATCTACTCACAAATTTCGTCGAAAATTGTTAAAATTCGTTGTGACTCCCACGAACGATGGGCAAATCATGATTTTTACTTTTTAATAATATTTTCATTCATCTCGGAGAATTATTTCGACAATTTTTGGTACTAAAGGGATGAGCTTGGAGCTTGGAAATATTTAAAAAAATAATTAACACTAATTTTAAGAGATCACAGAAAATCTTTGGAGGCTTCTAAAATGTGATTGCAAATTGGAGCGTTTTTTTTGTGCTTAATTTCTTCGAGACACTAATTCGACGTTTGCATAAATTTTTGAGGATTGTGGTGAAAAATTTGAAATCATTTTTTTACAGTAGAAGAAATTGAATTAATTTCAATCAATTTTAGAAAATAACAGAGGGAAGAAAAGAGAGAAATTCAATTGGCAATGAATCAAGATTTTTTGAAAGTTGATGACAAATTGGTGACAATTTTGAGTGGATAAAAAATGAATATAAAAAATTTATTGCTATATATTTCTCTGAGGCGAATTGATATTAATGCACGAAAAGGGGAAGTGTATTTTCAATGAAAACTCTGAGATTAGGATCACAATGAAAATTATTCAATCCAATTCTCACGACCAAGATGATGGTACTTAAGGGCACTCTTTTCATTTTATTATGGAGGTGTGCTGTCTTCGCTTTTTTTCGAGGGTGAGATTTGACCCGAGCAAATCGACACCACGTAGCATAAACTCTCACCATAAATCTTGGACATAAAAAAAAAAATAGAAACTCGTGAAAAGCTTGGACAATGAAAATTATTCGACCCAATTCACACGATTTTTTTGTCTCCTTTTCTCGTATTCTCCACGGTGAAAATTGAAAAGGTTCCACGCCGATTAGGGATAAAGATTCGGCAGGTAATACGAGAAACTCCCAAGTTTTCTTGACCCGCATAAAAACGTCTTCAGGTTCTTTTTCCATTCCAAAATAAAGCCCTTAAAATACGTCGATGTAACGATCGAGTAAATGATTATTAATCACCGAACAAATAATTAAATTACAGTAGTAATGAAATTTATCAAACTAAAAATAATCTGATTTCCAAAATTGTCCCATAGTGGGACAATTTCCTTTTCTCCCATTTTTTCATTATAAATAATTAAATAAAAATCGTAATTGAATTGATGAAAGATTAAGAATAATCTGATTTGACGTATTGAGTGTATATTTTCTTGCCCATATTGGGTCAACATTTTCATTTTCTCATTTTTTTGACAAAGAATTAAATTAAAATCGCAATTAAATTTATGAAAAACAAATAATCTGATTTGACAAATTAAGTGATGATTATTATTATACATGATTATTAATCATCGAATAAATTATCAAATTAAAGTCGTAATGAATTTTATAAAACTGAAAATAAATTTTCGCAATATGGGACAACGAGAAAAACGCGTTTAAAACTTTCGCGCTAGGTCTCACGCTTCAATAAAAATTTTCCAAAAAAAGGCTGTAGCGACCGAAATGATTCGAATTTCGATATAAAAATTGCACAGAACCTTTATAACCGTGTATACTATCGGATAATGCAAAAAAAAATGATTTTTAGAAAATGTTACACTGTGATGATCCTTGAAATAAAAATCGTAATTAAATTTACAAAAGACTAAGAACAATCTGATTTGACAAATTGAGTGTACAATTTCTTGCCCATATTGGGTCAAAATTTTTATTTTCCCATTTTTTTTTACAAATAATTGAATAAAAATCGTAATTAAATTTATAAAAAACGAATAATCGATTTGCCAAATTAAGTGTATATTTTTTTCCCACATTGAAACAAATTTTTTTTATTACAAAATAAACTTTGAAGAGATTGGACCATTTTATTATTTTTAAAAACGGAAACATGACCAAATGATTTTCAAAAAATTATAGAAAGTCTTTTGATGAGAATTAAAAAATATTATCCAAATCCCGAGGCTATTTATATACGTTTCGAAAATATATATTTTAAATGATCAATGAATGTACAGAATGTGAAAGAGGTAATTAATTTTACAAAAGACTAAGAATAATCTGATTTGACAAATTGAGTGTACAATTTCTTGCCCATATTGGGTCAAAATTTTTATTTTCCCATTTTTTTTTACAAATAATTGAATAGAAATCGTAATTAAATTTTTAAAAAACGAATAATCGATTTGCCAAATTAAGTGTATATTTTTTTCCCACATTGAAACAAAATTTTTTAATTCCAAAATAAACTTTGAAGAGATTGGACCATTTTATTATTTTTTAAAACAGAAACATGACAAAATGATTTTTTAAAAATTATAAAAAGTCTTTTGATGAGAATCGAAAAATATTATCCAAATCCCGAGGCTATTTATAGACGTTTCGAAAATATATATTTTAAATGAGCAACGAATGTACAGAATGTGAAAGAGGTAATTAATTTTACAAAAGACTAATAACAATCTGATTTGACAAATTGAGTGTACAATTTCTTGCCCATATTGGGTCAAAATTTTTATTTTCCCATTTTTTTTACAAATAATTGAATAAAAATCGTAATTAAATTTAAAAAAAACGAATAATCGATTTGCCAAATTAAGTGTATATTTTTTTCCCACATTGAAACAAAATTTTTTAATTCCAAAATAAACTTTGAAGAGATTGGACCATTTTATTATTTTTTAAAACAGAAACATGACAAAATGATTTTTTAAAAATTATAAAAAGTCTTTTGATGAGAATCGAAAAATATTATCCAAATCCCGAGGCTATTTATAGACGTTTCGAAAATATATATTTTAAATGAGCAACGAATGTACAGAATGTGAAAGAGGTAATTAATTTTACAAAAGACTAATAACAATCTGATTTGACAAATTGAGTGTACAATTTCTTGCCCATATTGGGTCAAAATTTTTATTTTCCCATTTTTTTTACAAATAATTGAATAAAAATCGTAATTAAATTTAAAAAAAACGAATAATCGATTTGCCAAATTAAGTGTATATTTTTTTCCCACATTGAAACAAAATTTTTTAATTCCAAAATAAACTTTGAAGAGATTGGACCATTTTATTATTTTTTAAAACAGAAACATGACAAAATGATTTTTTAAAAATTATAAAAAGTCTTTTGATGAGAATCGAAAAATATTATCCAAATCCCGAGGCTATTTATAGACGTTTCGAAAATATATATTTTAAATGATCAATGAATGTACAGAATGTGAAAGAGGTAATTAATTTTACAAAAGACTAATAACAATCTGATTTGACAAATTGAGTGTACAATTTCTTGCCCATATTGGGTAAAAAATTTTATTTTCCCATTTTTTTTACAAATAATTGAATAACAATCGTAATTAAATTTTTAAAAAACGAATAATCGATTTGCCAAATTAAATGTATATTTTTTTTCCACATTGAAACAAAATTTTTTAATTCCACAATAAACTTTGAAGAGATTGGACAATTTTATTATTTTTTGAAACAGAAACATGACAAAATGATTTTTAAAAAATTATAGAAAGTCTTTTGATGAGAATCGAAAAATATTATCCAAATCCCGAGGCTATTTATAGACGTTTCGAAAATATATATTTTAAATGAACAATGAATGTACAGAATGTGAAAGAGGTAATTAATTTTACAAAAGACTAATAACAATCTGATTTGACAAATTGAGTGTACAATTTCTTGCCCATATTGGGTCAAAATTTTTATTTTCCCATTTTTTTTACAAATAATTGAATTAAAATCGTAATTCAATTTATAAAAAACGAATAATCGATTTGCCAAATTAAGTGTATATTTTTTTCCCACAATGGAACAAAATTTTTTTATTCCAAAATAACCTTTGAAGTGATTGGACCATTTTATTATTTTTAGAAACAGAAACATGACCAAATGATTTTTAAAAAATTATAGAAAGTCTTTTGATGAGAATCGAAAAATATTATCCAAATCCCGAGGCTATTTATAGACGTTTCGAAAATATATATTTTAAATGAACAATGAATGTACAGAATGTGAAAGAGGTAATTAATTTTACAAAAGACTAAGAATAATCTGATTTGACAAATTGAGTGTACAATTTCTTGCCCATATTGGGTCAAAATTTTTATTTTCCCATTTTTTTTACAAATAATTGAATAAAAATCGTAATTAAATTTATAAAAAACAAATAATCGATTTGCCAAATTAAGTGTATATTTTTTTCCCACAATGAAACAAAATTTTTTAATTCCAAAATAAATTTTGCAGAGATTGGACAATTTTATTATTTTTTGAAACAGAAACATGACAAAATGATTTTTTAAAAATTATAGAAAGTCTTTTGATGAGAATTGAAAAATATTATCCAAATCCCGAGGCTATTTTTAGACGTTTCGAAAATATATATTTTAAATGATCAATGAATGTACAGAATGTGAAAGAGGTTTGTCAACGAGTGAAAACGTGCGTTGGCACTCGAGCAATCGCTCATTTTTAGCCACAGCGTGATTGGGGGAGTTATGGGATTTTGATTATCGGACGTTTTCCCGGCACGTGAATGTCCCTCTCTCTCTCTCTCTCTTTCTGTCTTTCTCTTTCTGTCCATATTCATTTACCACATCGATATATGCATACGTACAACGCGAAACAGCGGCAATGTAAAATTTCACCAGGAAAATGTACTTCTATTGGATGAATATTGATGTTTTCCGATAGCCCTTATAAATCAAGGATCTGCAAAAAAAAAAAAAAAATGGGAACAAAAAGAACGAAAAAAACCATATATAATATTAATTCCTCCATTCATCATTCGCTTTCATGTTCGTTTCATAAATGATTCCGACCGAATATCGTTGAACCACTGATTTTACCAGTGAATACATTTTATTCCCATCCTTTTTCCTATTTATTTTTACGATCATTATTATCAGACACGAACAGGATACATAAAAGCAATTTTGATGAATTCAATCATTTTTTTGAATAATATATGGGGCATTGCATCCCAAAGCGGACAGTTTGAAAAACTTTTTTTTCATTTCCTCAATTTTTTTATATTTTTGAGTACCCATCTAAAGACCCTTCCTGTTAAATTTTGAGATTATTTTGATTATCCGTTCGAAGGATATTAAATTAACAAAAAAAACCGCTCTTTTTTTCGTATTTTGGTCATAACTTCTTTAATAATGGTACAAATTCAAAGTTTTTTTTTTTTAATTTTTTGTTTCAAACATTTATCTATTCAACAATTTTTAAGACTAGTCCGATCGTGGGATCTCAATGAGTACTATTTTTTTTTCGATTTTTGAAAATTAAAAAAAAAAATCCATAAATTATTATGAATACCAATTTTTGTTAGTTTATAGTATTTTTTGAATCATTTTGAATTAATTTGGACACTTTTTTATTGTTAACAGATTTTTTAAATTAATGATTAATCGATGAGCAACAATTAATTACAACAATTAATTCTTGAACAACAGTTCAAGAATTGTATGAGTGGGCATTGAACCCAAATAGTCTACCGAATATTGCTGTCAAATTTTCACATGAGAAACATTATTCAGATGCATAAGAAAGATTTTATTTGCGATAAAATACTGCGAAGTCGATCACAGGGGGACACAAAAATTTCATTCAATTTTTCCAATGAGCAACGGAAATGTATTGGCAAAGGAATATTCTAATTCAGGAAATAATCGTATATGTGAGGTTTTCAAAAAAATACGTGAGTAAATAAAAACTGATGTTATTGTTGTTCATAAACAGACTTAACGATTAATTATTAATTTTAAGAACGTGTTAACAATAAAAAAGTGTCAAAATAAATTCTAAATATAGAAAAAAATACTATACAGTAACAAAAATTGGTATTCATAATAATTAATTTAAAAAATTTTTATTTTCAATTTTCAAAAATCGAAAAAAAATAGTAGTCATTGAGATCCCACGATCGGACTAGTCTTAAAAATTGTTGAATAGATAGATGTTTGGGAAAAAAAATAAAAAATAAAATAAAAAATGACATTCACTCTCAAAAACGCGATTTAACGTTTAAAACTCAAAAAACTCATTCAAAAACACGTCGAATAATTTGTTGTATTTTTTTCTGAAAAGGCCATAAAAACAAAAATTTTGACAACAAAACTTTCAATTTGGACCATTATTAAAGAAGTTATTACCAAAATACCAAAAAAAAAGCGGTTTTCTTGTTAATTTAATATCTTTTGAACGGGTAATCAAAAAAATCTCAAAATTTAGCAGAAAGGGTCTTTTGATTGGTGCTCAAAAATATAAAAAAATTGAGGAAATAAAAAAAAAACAGTTTTTCAAACTGTCCGATTTGGGATGGAATGCCCCATATATAAATAAATAATACAAAAATACATAAAGCTCTTTGGCCAAAGACCAATTGTCAAAGGCAGCTCAAATCAGGCTTTGCTTTTTTTTCAAATAGTTATAAGGAATTTTATAAGGATTATTGAATTTTATAAAGATCATTATTTTACAGTTTTTCAACAAAGTTCGAAGTTATCAGAACAAATTGGGGGTATCGAAAGTGAGTCTTGATTTTTTGTGAAAAAGGATTTGTTTCCATTCACACAAAAATTTCGCAAAATTTTTTGAAATATCGATGCAATTATTTTTTGAATAATTATTTGAATTTCAAAACGTAGTTTCAAGGTAAACTCGTTGAAAGTTATTCGTGCGAATGACGCTTCGAGCGTTTCGACGGGCTTCAATTTAACAGCTTGTAACTCTGTGAATTTTGATCCCATCGCCTTGACATTTTTACGACATTCGTTTATTGACAAAAAAAAGATTTTTACGGACGGAAATTTAACGTTTGACTGAGGACACACGTGAATGATTGCACATTTCGAAAAGACAATTTTTTTAAATTACGAATTTACAAATTTACAAATTTACAAATTTACAAATTTACAAATTTACAAAATTTACAAATTTTTTAAATATCTTATGTTACGTCCCGGGTTGATTTATTATTATTTGTTTCGGTTTATTTGGGTTACAAATTTACAAATTTACAAATTTACAAATTTACAAAATTTACAATTTTTTTAAATATCTAATGTTACGTCCCGGGTTGATTTATTATTATTTGTTTCGGTTTATTTGGGTTACAAATTTACAAATTTACAAATTTTTTAAATATCTAATGTTACGGCCCGGGTTGGTTTATTATTATTTATTTGGGTTTATTTGGGTTACAAATTTACAAATTTACAAATTTACAAATTTTTTAAATATCTAATGTTACGTCCCGGGTTGGTTTATTATTATTTGTTTTTCACTTGAGTACTCACCGATGACGTTTCAGGGTAATTGTATTGTTCCCGTTTAGACGGGAATGCGCCCATCAGGGATAGGAACGGTACGAGTGGGATTGGTGTGAATTTTATTACAATGGTTTTTGATTATTTTTGATTCGTTGAATTTTAATTTGTTATTTGGCAGTGGGCGTTGCGTGGATGCGTAGCAGCGGTTAGTCGCGAAATAATCCAACGCAGGTTATCGTTTAACAATAACAAAATAACACTTTTATTGAGAAGTATTCTTGACCAATGGTCGAGACACGGGTGGGGGTCGAAGAGTCGACTAACCAATATTTCGAACGGCCGAAATCCCGAATTTCACGATTACGAGCGTTCGAATAACGAAGCGCCGAAATCCCGAACGGCAGAAAAGCGAAAGCGCAGAGAGCCGCCCCATGCGTAAGAGAGAGAGAGATGCACCTCCTCTCTCTCTTACGCATGGGGCGGCTCTCTCGACTTTCTCTTTTCTGGCGATCGGGATTTCGGCGCTTCGTTATTCTAACGCTCGTAATCGTAAAATTCGGGATTTCGGCCGTTCGAAATATTGGTTAGTCGACTCTTCGACCCCCACCCCTACAGTCCCAGCCAAAAATACAATAAAAATCAGAAAAAATTCAGCAACATTTGGCATGCCATAAACAATAATTATCAGTAATAATATTGCCTAAAAATTATGAATAAATTGTTTAAACAAATAATTATTCAACAATTTTCCCATAAATTATTTTTTTTCTTAAACAAATTGAATGCGTTCATTTTTCTGAACGCATATGATTTTTTTCAGAATTCTCTCTCTATTTTGAAATATCCTAATAAACATTCTGAAATACGAACAAACAACTGCCAATTTTGTATTCTGAATAAAAGTTGAGATCCATTTTATTCCTAATAATAATTTTGCGACTAAAAATTGTCATAATCGATTCGAATAATGTAAAATTTGTTTTTTCGTGATAATTTTTTTTCTTGATTCAAACACCCAGCGCGCTCTGTTAAATTGTTTTATACAAAGATATGTTATTTTTCTCAACTCCAAATACAATCCCCATGGTTTCAATTGTTTATTTCCAAAAAGAACGTTAATTGGCTGTTACAATTAGAAACATCCAATGAGAGGCGGCTTCCACTTGTGCTACAGAGCCCCGTCTCAGCGAGGATGTTTTTTTCTATCAAAACTCAAGTTTTGAGGGGTTGGTGCATGAAAAATCAATTTTTTTTTGTTGACACAACCTTGTGGCTATACTTGATCGTCAGCTAAGTGGTTCGTCACATGTGTACGCTCATTGTTAAATTTTAATTTATTTATTGGTTCTTATATTTGACCATTAAAACGAGCTCGACTCTATTGGTCGAGCCCGACTTGCTAATTAAATTTTGCGGCTGCAACCATTCCGGTCGCACCGCCCAAAACAACTGAATTAATACATTTTAAAGGGAGTCACCACTCTGGTCGCTATCCGCTGAGACAACTGTTTAATTAATTTTTATGGGAGCGACCACTCAGGCCGCCTCCTCCAATACAACTGTAGATGCTTTTCTCATAAAAATAGTCTTACACCCATAAAAAAGATCTAGTCGTAGGTGCTATAATCGTTTATTTGATTATTTTTTAGTAACTTTAAAGAACATTTTCTTTCCATCCAATTTTGGGCGATATTTACTGCCACTATATTTATTTATTTTAATTCACTGTCATCGAGAAACAGACGTTGAAGAAAAATTCTATTCTATCTGCAGATTTGCCAGTACCCCAAAAATCCGCCAGGTGGCTACCTCTCGCACAAGCGAACCTGCACTGTAAAAAATTTTTGTATTAAATTTAATAAAAAAAATATGAAGTTTTTATGCATACACAATATATTAATTTTAATATACGTTCGTATATTGAAATTCCAATATAAATATATGAAAAATCAAATAACTTCTTTTAATTTTAATGTACGTTCCTATATTAAAATTCCAATACAAGTATATGAAAAATCAAATAACTTATTTTAATTTTAATGTACGTTCGTATATTAAAATTCCAATCCATAGTATGATTTTTAAAGCAGAATCATGAAAGAAGATATGAAAATTAATATTCTTTTGTATATTAAAATTAAAAGAAATTATTTGATTTTTCATATACTTATATTGGAATATTACTGTACACATTGTATATGAAATTTCCTGTATATGCATAAAAACTTCATATTTTTTTATTAAATTTAATTCAAAAATGTCTTACAGTGCAACTTTGTACGCCCGAAATATCCACATTACGGATATTCGCAAGGGTCAGCTCGACCGAAAGTGCAATGGCAGAGCTTCGCCCTGGAGGAACCGCCTTAATCATCACGGTATAACCTCTGCGCCAGGTAAGTATATTGGGCACGCTGGCCGTCCGGTATATAACACCGTCATATGCCTATTTCGCTTGGGCACAGAGGTCCGAGCGCATGCGACGCATAGCGGTGGATGCGTCAACTAGCACGGCCGCTGACGTTGATTGTAATTTTGGAAAATAAGTGTATTAATTTCCAATAACGTATCTTAAAAATGCGAAAAAGCATATAGAAACCATTTTAATATACGGAGATTTGAATTTTCAACGTTCATCTTTTAATTTTAATATCCAAATATTAAATTTAAGATGAAATTGCTAATTTTCCAATACCATGTATATTAATTTCGAGTTCGTATACTTGTTATTGAAATTCCCTATACTGTATATTAAATTTCATTACAACATTGAAAAAAAATTTCAATGGTTGATTGCAATTTTAAAAAATAAGTGTTTTAATTTTCAATAATGTATTTGAAAATTGCGAGAAAGTATACAAAAACTATTTTCATGTACGGGTATATTAATTTTCAATGCTCACTCTTTTAATTTGAATATACAAATATTAAATTTAAGATGAAATTGTTAATTTTCCGATACCTTGTATATTAATTTCGATTTCATATACTTGTTTTTGATATTTAATGTACTTTTGTATATTAAATTTAATAACATTTTTTACAGTGTGCCAAGCTCGTCTATGTTTGACATCCTTATTTTTCAGTATGGATATCTAATACATTGAACATTGCGGCAAATCGCAAGATGGTGGAATCCCCGAAAAGGGTTCCCATAAAAAAGGGTTTTTTTTTCTTTTCCCTTCTGTCAAAGACGAAGCTCTACGAAATTGTAGACTTTATATGTGTAGCTATACATTCAAAGATTGAAATGTTTAAAAATATTTATTGTGTAAATATTTAAAAAAAAATTATTTCATTTAAATACATATTTGTTCAGTTTGAAATAATATTTATTAACATTGAATAAAAATTTATTGGATCGCAACGTATTTTCCTAGTAGGTCAAAAAAAAAAAAATGCGTTGACATGAATAGAGTTGAGGCCGGCCTACAACTAAAAAAAATTATTTGGCTTGACTAGGATTTAGTTAAATGTACTAGATCTTTTTTCTGGGTGTCAAATCGTCAACGGCTACTCGCTCGCACGCTGATAAGCCGTCATAAAATATTTTTGATAATTTGCTGGCTCTTCCGAGCACCAATGAACATTGTTTATTATAACTTTATAATAAATTTTAGGGTGTGACAACAATAATGATCGACACAAAAAAATGGTTGCCGAATTAACCCAGGACGTAACACTGAGCAAAAAAAAATACGGAGTATCAAATTTTCAAAGAATCTCTCAAATCAGTCCAAAAAAAAAAACTACAAAATGCTGGTAAGTGCTCCATCATCCATAATTTCGCAGCTACACCGAGCTCAAATTCTTCTCAAAATGTTACTACACTACAACCTCGATAACTGCAATAGCGGCGCGACTGGTACCGCGTCACACTTCCAAGAAATCAAAGGTGCGCAAATGTCGCCCGTGCGTCCAATGCGCATCTCACACAGTCGTGAGCCGTGTCCGCTCTCACACCGGCGCTCTCACACCATGTGCCACGTCGATCGATATTCGCCGCGTAGTGGGGACTCTCGCAGTTGTCGAGGCCGCGGTCATCGAGGTCGTAGTGTACAACCGCAATAGCAATTGCTATAGACTTGAAAAAAAAAAACCACTGAAATTTCTAGTTTATAAAAATTTCCAATTTTCAAAAAGTTAGAAAAAAACTGAAAATTTCAAATTCGCACTTGGCAATTTCTCTCAATCGTTGACGGAGCTTTCATCATGAGGAAATTGATCCAATGATAGCAAAGGGCGCATAAGGGACCTCGTGGGCTACTCCAAGGGCCTCTTTTATAAACGATTCCCAATTTCGATTTTTTAATCATTCATGTAGTTAATGTCATTTATCGTTATTATTAATATTATTATTTTTCTATTATTTTTATTTATTATTATTATTATTATTATTTTTTTTTTAATTGTTCGTTGGGCTTTTTCGAGTGTGTGTGTTTCGACTCAAGAGAGCCAGAACACACATACCAAAATACACACACTTATATATATATAAATATATAGACACAGAGGACCGTCTACCTGATTTGAAATCCAGGCACGTTACCCCGGGGCCCTCTCGCAGAATATTAGCCAGTGTAGTTCGAGGCCATATAGAGCGTTCTCTCTCTCTCTCGCTCTCTCTCTCTCTCTCTCTCTCTCTCTCTCTCTCTCTCTCTCTCTGACTCTGTACGCGCTCTGTGCTCCGCCCGTAATGCCGAATAGAGGGGGGCCCTCGGCAACGACGGACGTGAATACCGTATTAAGCCCCCAGGGACTTTCCTACCTCTCGATGCATACGTATGTATGCCTCTCGTTTCGTAGCAACAGCTATATATGGGGCGTTCCATTCCAAATCGGACAGTTTGAAAAACTTTTTTTTTTATTTCCTCAATTTTTTTATATTTTTAAGTACCCATCAGACCCTTTCTGTTAAATTTTCAGATTTTTTTGATAACCCGTTCAAAAGATATTAAATTAACAAAAAAACCGCTCTTCTTTTGGTATTTTGGTCATAACTTCTTTAATAATGGTCCAAATTGAAAGTTTTTTTTTTTCAAAATTTTTGTTTTTTTATGGCCTTTTCAGAAAAAAATACAACAAAAATATTCGACGCGTTTTTGAATGAGTTTTTTGAGTTTTCAACTGTAAATCGCGTTTTTAAAAGTGTCATTTTTAGTTATTTTTTAATTTTTTGTTTTATACATCTATCTATTCAACAACTTTTGAGACTAGTCCGATCGTGGGATTTCAATAACTACTTTTTTTTTCGATTTTTGAAAATTTAATTTTTTTCTTTTCATAAATTATTATGAATACCAATTTTTGTTACTGTATAGTATTTTTTTAATCATTTTGAATTAATTTAGGACACTTTTTCATTGTCAACAGATTTTAAAAATTAATAATTAAATTAATCAAAATTAATAATTAATCGATGAGCAAATAACAGCAGTTCAAGAATTGTATGCGATAGATTTTATTTGCGATACAATACCACGAAGTCAATCACAGGGGGACACAAAAATTTCATCCAATTATTCCAATGAGCAACGTAAACGTATTGGCAAATGAATATTCTAATTCAGGAAATAATCGTATATGTAAGGTTTTCAAAAAAATACGTGAATAAATAAAAACTGTTGTTATCGTTGTTCATAAACGGACTTAACGATTAATTATTAATTTTAAGAACCTGTTAAATTTTAAATATTGAAAAAAATACCACACAATAACAAAAATTGGTATTCATAATAATTTTTTTTTTTTTTAATTTCAATTATTCAAAAATAAAAAATAAAAGTAGTTATGGAAATCCCACGATCGGACTAGTCTTAAAAATTGTTGCATAGATAGATGTTTAGAGCAAAAAATTAAAAAAAATAAATAAAAAATGACACTCACTTTTAAAAACGTGATTTGAAGTTTAAAACTAAAAAAACTCATTCAAAAACTCGTCGAATATTTTTGTTGTATTTTTTCTAAAAAGGCCATAGAAAAACAAAAATTTTGAAAAAAAAAATTTCAATTTGGATAATTATCAAAGAAGTTATGACCAAAATACCAAAAAAAAGAGCGGTTTTTTTGTTAATTTAACATCTTTTGAACAAGTAATCAAAAAAATCTCCAAATTTAATAGGAAGGCTCTCGATGAGTACTAAAAAATATTAAAAAATTGAGGAAATAAAAAAAAAAGTTTCTCAAACTCTCCGATTTGGGATGGAACGTCCCATATGTATGTACAGGGGAGTGTGGGGCAAAATGTGCCGCACGAGAAGATAACTCAGCTAGAAGAAGATAACTCAGCTAACTAATCTCTTTTAATTTAAAAATGATGGTCACTCCATTTTATTGCGTTTTGAATTGAAAAAAAATCGTCGGGGCAAAATGGCCAACACCATGATTTTTTCTAAAATCAAGCGGAAAAGTTTTGCTTCATTTCCTTCACATCCTTTTAATATCCAAGATACATGGATTTTCAATTTTATTGGGAAGTCAATTCGATTCGTTTATTTTTATGCTCATTGTAATCAAAATTCCCCCATTTTTTAGATGTTAGAAATCGCAAAGTCTTTTGATCCTTCGATCCTTAAATTCAGTAAGCGGTCACTTTTTTCAAGATCTCTCTTCAATTTTTCTTTTTCTTCAAAACATCTTTATAAAACCAGTAGAAAAAATGTCAGTTCCCAATTTTCATAGAAATGAAACCAAAAATTTCATCTCATGCTGCTCAAAATTTTGTGAAGACAAATGACCGGTGATTTGTGGTCATCCTTAATTTAACCTTCACAAGAATCTTCAAGTTCAAATGTTGAGTCAAAGCCCGCGAAATTACAGAATAATTCATCTATTCCCAATTATACTCAATTTTGTTCATGATCCAAATTTCCTTGAATCAATTCGACCTTAGGAAAATCAGGGTTTAGCCGTATGAATTTCAACACGGGTAAACATGTATGTACACGGAAAAAAACAATCAGTGACAATTCATGTGTAATATTTAAAAAATTACTGAATTCAATGCAGAATATACGGTTCAGAACTGTAATTCAGGCATTTTACTGGGAATCCATTATAAATTAATGGATTTAATGTAGTTTCTACTTTTCAAACCATTATAAATGCTGATTTACACTGTAAAAAATGCAATGTTCGCCGCAAAAAAAATGACAAAGTAGAAATGACAAGCGGAAACGACTAAATCCACTGTGTTTGAACTGTAAAATTTACAATGGTTTCTGTAGAATGTTCAAAGCACATAATTAGAAATTGCAGTGTTCTCAGTGAAAAATCGAATGCGCGCCGCAAAATATGCAACGTCAATTTCATTTTTTACAGTGTGACACTGTAACGGAACGTCCTGCGGCGTGCCACGATCTCTGCGTTTCGCCCGTGATCCGCTAGATGGCGTCGGACGGCGCGCTCTCTCGCGCAAGCGAGAGAGCCACCGAGCACCTATAAGGTCCGTTGTATCACCAACAGCGGCGTCCTCAATTGACGTACAATCGTTGGAACATCAGCCACGTTCTGTGGTCGAGCAGTCCTATGGACCGAAGACTACATTTTCTTAACGGATCACCATTGCATTTCCGTGACGCTCGTGCTCTTTATGGATGCGAGGTTAAACTAGATTCGCTTCATTAATTGATCTCACGATTAATAAGTCAAGTACAAGCCCTCGTAGCTATGACCCTGAGTGAAGATAAATAACGGTTTATTGCAATATTCGAATAAATTGGAATTCATTCAAATATCGAAACGTTTGACTGCACCATAATTTATTTTGAAAATTGCAGTATTTTCAGTGAAAAATAAAAAACGTAGCGCAAAATATACCACGTTCTTTTCAATTTTTACAATGTACACTGTAATTTGTTCACGGGTCCTGGATAATTTTTACAATTTGTAATGTGTAAAAAGTTCACCGGATACAACGGAAATATAACGTTCCACGTAGTGTACATTTTACTGTTCCACACTGCAAAAATTCGTCCGATGGGCATGTACCATGTCATATTAGGGCGATTTTTTTTTTCGACTATTTTAATTTTCATCCCTCCCCACCCAAAATGCTGTTGCATATGGCCAAAAGAAACTACCCTGAAAGTTGCAGCCCTTAATATTAATATTAAGTACTCGCCCTTCGCGTGAAAAGATTTCCCATCTAAAATACACGTAAATAAAAAACTTTTTTCTTCAAATTGCTATAACTCCGCGGCATTTTATGGTATCATATTGTCCTTGGTCGCAATTTACGCAGAATTGAAAGTTTTTTAAAAGTGTCCTGAGCAGCATAAGTGTAATTTACACTGGTGAGTAACTGCGAGTCACTAAAGTTGATTTTGACCCACACTTCTCGTTTTTTTGCTGTTATTTTTGAAATGATCAGCGTTATCGAAAAATAGCAAAGGAAAGTTGTGTTGGAAATTTAATTTCCTACAAAAAAGGTCCTTTAGACCTACTTGAGAAAATTGATATTTCTTGAGATATTGAACCTTAATTTATTTGCGGTATAAAATTTTTACGGTTTATCGAACCAAAAGTTCTTAATTGTTGATATTCCATATCATTTCGCCACTGGTGATATGATATGTGATATGGTGATATGATATAGAATATCAAAAAATTGAAACTTTTGGTTGAATAAAGTGAATAAACCATAAAAATTGTATACCAAAACCAAGTTAAGGTCCAATATCTCAAGAAATATCAATTTTCGCAAGTAGGTCTAAAGAACCTTTTCTGTAGGAACTTAAATTTCCAACAAAACTTTCCTTTGCAATTTTTCGATAACGCTGATCATTTCAAAAATAACAGCAAAAAAACGAGAAGTGTGGGTCAAAATCAACTTTAGTGACTCGTACCATCTCACCAGTGTAAATTACACTTATGCTGCTCAGGACACTTTTGAAGAACGTTCAATTCTGCGTAAATTGCGACCAAGAACAATATGATAGCATAAAATGCCGCGGAGTTATAGCAATTTGAAGAAAAAAGTTTTTTATTTACGTGTATTTTAGATGGGAAATCTTTTCACGCGAAGGGCGAGTACTTAATATTAATATTAAGGGCTGTAACTTTCAGGGTAGTTTCTTTCAGACATATGCAACAACATTTTAGGTGAGGAGTGAAAAAAATAAAAATAAAAAAAAATAAAAATCGCCCTAATGTGACATCTGTATATTGTATTAAAGAAATATGCAAATTTCACTGTTTGCCCTTCGAGGAGGCGCTGTTGATGGGGAAAACTGTAAAAATTAATGGGAATCTCAGCAGTTCTCACTGATCATTTTTTTCCGTGTACATCCCATTTTCCTCCAAGTCTATATTTTTCAGACGAAAAGAGGGAGAGAGGAGAGAGAGAGTGTACGAAAAAAATATGTCGAGCAAAGCAGCTGCGATTTGTTTCGTCCTCCCTCCGAATCGCGAATCCTCGTCATGTTGTACGATCCTTCGGTCCCTTCCATCGAGAAGAGGAATAAAAAAAAAAAAAAAGCGAGAACCCAACTTAAACTTGTGCGTACATCGCTCTGCGCGACATCCTGTTGGATTTACCGTGCGATATATTTGTTTTAAAGTGGTCCGGATTTTTCTCATCCCTTTATTCGTCCTTTCCCTCTGTTTTCCTCACCCTCGCGAGAGGGTGAGTTTGGGGGATGCTGAATGTTGAATCCTCTTTGGTTGTCTGCGTCTCCTCTCATCTTTCTCATCGTCGTCTCCGTCGTCGACGTTGTCGTCGACGTCGTCGTCGTCGACGTCGTCGTCATCGTCGTCTGGATTCACCCTCTGCGTATTTACGAGGGCGGGAGGGCGGAAACGCGAGAGAATATCGCGTGCGGGAGTTATGGCCCGACTAAGTGCTCTCGCTTCACAGGGGTTCTCATGAGGTATCTAAAATGACGGAAAAAAACATCCCTTATATGTGTACGCAGTACGTACACAGTTCAATGGAGGAAGAAATTAAGTCCCACGAATTGATAAATCAAATTTGCAAAAGCTTGTGCTCTCACAACTAAAATAATAACCGTATAAAACGGAGCTACTTTGTTAGTGTTTCGGAAGTTTTTTGGTCGTAACTTCTTTTTAACGTCCAAAATTATTATTATTTTTTGCTTGAACAGAACAATGTGTCCTTTGGCTCACAATTTATATGCGGGTTACATAACTGGTATATAACTTTGTTACATTACAGTAATGTAAAAAAGTGCTGTATAGCCGTTACGTAACATGCTTGTAACGAAGTGACATTACGGTAATGTAACATATGTTATGTTACGGCAATATAACACGGAAGTTACAATGTTACAATGTTATTCTTGTGATACATAACTGGTATATAACGTGGAAGTAACATGTTATGCGGTATTTGTTATATGCAGGTTACGTAACTGGTACACCCCAGGCCAAAAGTTTGGGTACACCCTCCGAAATTCCGAGCCGCACTCAAAGTTCAATAACTTAGTAAAAATAAAAAGATAATCGAATTTCCAAAGCAGCACATTAAAACGGACATATCAGGCTTCATTTTGCTTTTGTATAAAATTTTTTACGATTTTTTTTAGCCCGGTGCGTCGGTTTGAAAATGGCCGTTTTTTTACTTTTTGTTTGCCGTTTTCAATCGGTCGCAAGAAGGCAACTTGCTTTTGTTCAATGCTCATTTAGACAATTTGAAATGGTACAAAAAATTCCTCAAGCATTTTTGTTCTAGAATGGTAATTTAAAGTTCATTGCTTGAAGAAGCTCCGAAAAAAATGTCACTATAAAAATCAAAGAATACGAAAAATTCGAAAAAAACTTTCTAAAAATTCTCGTCCCACTTTCTCACTTCAATGTTTCATATTTTCTTCCATTTTGCCAAAATGTTTTCAAAGTAGAGTTTCAGGCATACTGATTACACTGTAAAAATATTGAAACACTCATTACAAATATAGTCCAAACCAAAATTCATTTACCCACAAATTTAAAAAATATTCAAAAATATAAAAAGCGTCAAAAATACGAAAATTCACTCATGAGAGTGTCTTCAGTCTCGAGATGACGGGGAATTTCATTTTTAGCGAAGAAAGGGGGTGAAAAAAGCATGGGGATGAGAAAAAAGAAGCACGTCACTCAGCTGAACTCCCAATCGGCTAAAACTCTCCCAGAGTTTGCAAATGGCGAAACGTCATGGTTGACTCGGGAACGCTCGCTTTCGGAAAACTGTGTGCACACCGTGTGTAAGGAAAAGTAGAGGAGAATGGAGGGAGATGGAGGGTTAGGTTCGGGAAGAGTGGGCACAACTCGGCAACATTATCGTGTTTTAATTTAACTTGGGAGCTGCACTTTAATTAGACTTTCGCTGAATGAGACGTCTCTCAACATAGTTGAAGTGTAAGGAGCCGAAGAGAGAGTCGTATTCCTTATTCTCCCAACCCATCACACTTTATTCCCTCCTTCAAACACATATATATAATTTCTCTTACTCTCCCCTTTTAGGAAGTATTATAGAAACTCTCTCCTCCTTCCCTCATTCCCTCCTCCTCAGGATCATGTTGCTCCTCCGCGAAGCGAAATAATTGGCCAGTGCCCTACGATGCGCCGGATTCTCTTTCCTGGTCTCCTCCATCGCTACTCTTCTCTTTGCCCTCCATATCCTTCATCTCCTCCTTTGTAATTCGCTCCTCCATCGCTCCTTGCACATCCCTGTCTCTGTTCCACGTCTCCTCGGACAACGTGTCCCAAAACTTGTCTCGCACAACTCTTTCCTGGTCTCCTCCATCGCTATTCTCCTCCTTGCCCTCCATATCCTTCGCCTCCTCCTTCGTAATTCGCTCCTCCATCTCTCTTCGCACATCCTTGTCTCTGTTCCACGTCTCCTCGGACAACGTTTCCCAAAACTTTTCTCGCACAACTCTTTCCTGGTCTCCTCCATCGCTATTCTCCTCCTTGCCCTCCATATCCTTCGCCTCCTCCTTCGTAATTCGCTCCTCCATCGCTCTTTGCACATCCTAGTCTCTGTTCCACGTCTCCTCGGACAACGTTTCCCAAAACTTTTCTCGCACAACTCTTTCCTGGTCTTCTCCATCGCTACTCTCCTCCTTGCCCTCCATATCCTTCGCCTCCTCCTTCGTAATTCGCTCCTCCATCGCTCCTTGCACATCCCTGTCTCTGTTCCACGTCTCCTCGGACAACGTGTCCCAAAACTTTTCTCGCACAACTCTTTTTTGGTCTCCTCCATCGCTACTCTCTTTGCCCTCCATATCCTTCGCCTCCTCCTTTGTAATTCACTCCTCCATCGCTCCTTGCACATCCCTGTTTTGGTTCTACGTCTCCTCGGACAACGCGTCCCAAAACTTTTCTCGCACAACTCTTTCCTGGTCTCCTCCATCGCTACTCTCCTCCTTGCCCTCCATATCCTTCATCTCCTCCTTCGTAATTCGCTCCTCCATCGCTCTTCGCACATTTTCGTACAACTTTTTCCTCCTCGTTTCATCCCTCTTAACCTTTTTCCACTTCCCATTTTCAGCGTCACTTTCTCCAGGCCAAAATCTTCTTCCTACCTTCCGCTTGTCTCTCCAGCGCGCTTTCTCAGCTCCCACAGCTCTGATCTTGTTTGCACGAAGATTTCCTATGTATTTGACGCTCTAGAGGAAAATGGGTTGAAAGAACGAGGAAGGGAAAACACATTCACGCACACACAGACACAAATAGGACGGGAGGAGAAGGATAAGGTGAAGGAGGAGGTGGAGGAGTAGGTAAGGATATTGGAGAGGACGAGGATGGTGTGGGAGAAAGGATCCTCTGATGTATTGCTCTCGTGCCCTCGAGTGTTCCGCGTTGTTTGAGATAATGACATTGCTGCCGAAGCGAGGAGGAAGATTCGTAAGTCGGTTTTCAATGGCTTTCGCCAGACTTGCAGCCCCTAAACTCTCCCACTTCTTTTCTACTTCTCACCCTCCCGCAACTACAACTTCGTCCTCTCGATTCTGTTTTAATGAACGGCAAAACTGTTGGAAACTTCTCATTGTCAATGGGAAACACAAAACTCAACAATTTTCGGTTGATATTCTGCGCTGTGTATCAACTCCACCATTTTGCGACGCCTTTTTCTTTCTTCCTAGATAGAATTTCTTCCTAGATGGAATTTCTTCCTAGATAAAATCGCAATAAAAAATTTCCCTCAAGCAGAAGGACTCTGAAGTCTCGTTCATCAGCGTCAAGTCCGCCATTTTGAACATTGACACTTTCTAATCCCATTTTAAATGTATGGAGGCTAATGATGAAGTCGCTTTCATTCTTTGTTCAAATTTGACGGACCTTTCGAGTCTCAAGATGCAAAATGTCCACCTGTTGATTATTTCCGCCGCCATTTTGGATTTACTCAAATTTCGTTTCATTGATTTAATCGGTATGTTTACAAGATCTGAGAGAAATTACTGGTGACACACATATTTTCGGCCATGGTCGCAATAATGCGAAAAAAAGGGGGAACAAGACTTGTCGGAAGTATCGCGAAACATTTGTTCGTTCATCCCGATTGTGAAATAAAAACAAGGCCAAAGTCGCGCTCTTTCTTCTCGTTGGCTCGTGGAAAATGAAAAGTCACTGTCGCCGCTCGATGAGAAAAAATTTAAGGGTTGCTGTTTATGTATATACGGGACTTTCGACGCAGAATCGGACACCATTTAGCTTTTACATCTCCGATTTTGTTGAAAATTTTTTATTCCTTAGTATTGCTTGAAAGAGGCTTCCATGATTTTCCTCAATTTTTTTTGCCGAACCGTTTTGAAGATATTGATTTTTCGAAAATTGGGTTACTTTTTTTTTTTAAATGACCATAACTTTGCGAAAAAAAAATAGATCACATCGTTATCCCATTATCTACTTGTAGGGTTAAAAGTTGTGGAATGAATGACAGTTTTTTACAAAAAACTTTCAAGCAAATCGATCGGTACGTGTTTCTTGTAAATCAGCAATTTATATTCAACGCTTGAAAATCTTACAGAAATACGGTTTAAATTTTTTTTTCAATATCCTTTGTCGAAAGTACGTTTAAAAATAAAAAGTTTGAAAAAAACGTTCCACTTGTCCCATTTTTCGCAAAATTATGAACGTTAAAAAAAAAAAAAGTAACGTAATCTTTAAAAAATCGATATCTTGAAAACGGATCGACAAAAAAAATTGAAAAAAATCATGGAGGAGGAAAAAAATCTCGATCGATACGCAAACGTAACAAATTTCCAAAAAAATTGGAGATGCGAAAGATAAAAAATGGAAGGAAGCTCTGAATATATATTTTTTTTTTCAAAAAGTACATTTAAAAACAAAAATTTTGAACAAAAAAACATTCCGATGAGCCAAATTTCGAAAAAGTTATAGGTATTTAAAAAAAAAGGAATTTTTTTTAAAAATTCATAACTTTTTTTTGGTTGGTTGAAAAAATTTGAAAAAATTCTGATGGACGTTTTTCATAGGGTAGAAAAGGATAAAAAAAATATTAAGCCAAATCTCGAAAGGGGTCGGGTTCAAAAGTGGTCGATTTGGCGTGGAATGCCTCGTACATATGTGTGTGTACAGCAGAGTTGGTAATCGAAGGAAAGGGGTGTGCGTTGAAGGGAGATTCGTCGGGGAGCATTGTGGTGGCGGTAGATAAAGATGACTATCGTGGTACCCGGGTCCGGCGTTGGCGGGCACGCGGTAATTGCCAGGAACTGCGCGGGGGAAATTAAAGCTGCGCCCGGTCTTCCGGCACCCTCTGGCATTGTCATCGCGAAAGAGAAAGAGAGAGAGAGAGAGAGGGAGGGAGAGAGATGGGAAAGTCGCGATTGTGTACCGGCATCAGCGAGTATTATGTGCGGGGATCCCGATTCCAAGCGTGAATCGAACGGGATGTCTTCTCCTGGTATTTATCGGACAAACGGTCCCAACCCCCCCCCCCCCCTTCCCGCCTCTGCCCCCGTCTTTTGAATCGATATTCTGTTTTCCCGCGACAGCATATCACGATAAATTGCTCGGTGTCACTGTGTCACCAGGATATTAGAATCCTGGTTATTCCTGAATTCGACAAAAGTCCTGCGAAAAGGACTTTGAAATTTAAGTTAGTGGCCCATTATGACAGGTTTGAAAAATCGATTTTTGTTTTCCATTTTTCGCAAGCTAAACATCTTAAGAATATATTGTAAAAGTTTCAGACCGAAATTAAAAATATTTTTGAAGTTACAGCCAAAAAAAGAGAGCAATTGACTAATAAGTTAATATTAAAAATTATTAATTACTACGGTTTGGCAATCACCAGAAACTGTAAATCTCTCGAAGAGATGAAGAGAGCTTTGAGATAACTTTCGGGAAACGGGAGGATCGCTCTATGCACCAGGCATAGCTGATTAATGGAAGTATAATTTTTTTTATACAAAATCTGTTGTTAAAATTTTAAAGGCGTTTTTTTCCCGAAACTACGTTTTCGAAACTTCGGGGAAGCACCGTAAAACGGGGCTACTTTGTTGGTGTTTCGGAAATTTTTTGGTCGTACATTAAGAAAAAAAATTACTGAATTTGAGAACATGAATTTATTTATTAAACGAAAGTATTAATTCGATTATTTATTTGTTGAACCGAGAAAATCACTCTTCATTTAAAAAAATATTTTCACGAATCTATTGCTCCATTATATTAAACTCTTATTTAATAGTAATAATTAAATGCACGATAGGTTTGATTAAATTTGTATTCCATTGGATTAATTACATTGATCGCATCACAAATATGAGATTATTTGAATCTAAAAAACGATGTCAATACAAAATTATTTTTTTCGAAAAAATTATTTTATATCACTCAGTGAAATAATGGACGCTTTTACGTCCGCAAGCGGACGTAAAAACGTCCATATTGCACCTCGTGATATAAAATATCGTACATCACTCGGCGTAAAAACATTTTCTGACTCGTGTGATTGCAGGCCTCGCCTTTGGCTCGTCCTGCAAACTCACACTCGTCAGAAAATGTTTTTACGTCCTCGTGATATAATGTACTATTCTTGCAATAAAGTCATTATCATTTTACTTCAAAAAACATCTTTATTTAAATAGATTTGATTGAATTTGTATTCATTAGATTAATTACATTTATCGCATGATAAACATTAGATTATTTGGATCTAAAAAATGACTTCAATGCGAAATTATTTTTTTTCGAACAAAATTATATCTTTGCAATAAATTCATCATTATTTTACTTCTAAAAATATTTATGTAGTATTTTCAATATTTATTAGATATAAAATTGATTGTGATTATTTGAAAAGAAGCTGTAGTAGAATAAATAATACATTCTTTTATTCCAATAGAATATTTGTTTGGAATGATAAAATTTTTATTTCCTTCGAGCAAGGAACTATCATTTCTATAGTATACTTTAATAGTATACATAAATTGTTAAAAATTAAAAAACTGGTTTTTAAAATATTTTCTTATATTCGAATCTTCATAACTCCTAACTTTTTTCAAGTGCACAGTAGTAGTCGATAGCGTAATAGGAAGTGTGTTAGGTAGTTAGGTAGGATGGGTATGATGGTAGGTAGGGTCGAGGGTTCGATTCTCGGTCGGTCAGAGAAATTAGATCGGAGAATTCGCGCAAATTTGTCTTTTTTTCTATTTATCTCTTTTTGGGGTCACTAAACTATGCATATTAAATTATTTGGCAAGAGCTATATATTTTTAATAAAATGTTTAGCAACAATTAATAAACACGCATTTGATTGAATCAATCATTTTTCCTGTCGATTGGACTAATTAATTTGTTGATTCGACAAAAAAAATTTCGCAGTGCTTCCTGTATTAAGAGACGTGCATGTTTTGAATGATAAAATGTGTTCTTGATTCAAACAACGTATTACATATAATTGATAACATATTGTTAGATTCAAGTAAATTCGTTTATCGAAACAGAAATTTATGAAATTGACTGAAAAAAATGAACCAAGTAAATATATAAGGGAACCAATCTAATATGTTTTGGCAAATTATGAAAAAAATGATTTTTTGCCTTCAAAACTTTGTTTCATTGGTTCTAGTAATTTTTTCTCTCAGTGTAACTTTTTTTCAACGTCCAAAATTAATTTTTTTTTGCTCAAACGGAACAATGTGTTCTTTGGCTATAAAATGTATAACAATAGCAAGCCCCACCAGACCCTCACAATTTTATATATTTAGAAAAAAAAGCCAAAGTGCCCCCGAGTATGGGGCTACTCTGGAGAGACATTGAAATGCAGCTCATGTCAAAGATCCACATCGTAAATGCAGCTTTGACATCATTTTGATTAAAAAACAATGATATTTTATACATTGTACATGAAATTAAATGAAAAACAACGATTTTTGACAATGAATTCGTCATTTTCATCGAAGAAATATTTTACATAAAAATACCAAATACTTAGGCCCGAATTTTAAGTTCCTTGAGATCAAACTTTCCATTGAACTCAAATTTGAATTTTAGTTCGAGCTTAAGTTCAAATTAAAGATGAATCTTAAGTTTGAACTCAAGTATCATTGTAAGTTTATACTTATGTTCAAACTTTAATGCGAACATCAAATCGATCTTAAGTTCAAACTTAAATTGGGTTTGAGGTTTGACCTCGAGAACCATCTTGGGCATGAACTCAAGTTCGATCAAACTTCTTTCATCGCCTCCCTCAACCGTGTTATTTTAAATTAGTCGTGAAAATAATTAAGTACGATCAAACTTGAGTTTAAGCTCAAGATGGATCTTAAGTTCGAACTTCAGACCAAATTCAAATTTGAACTCAAGATCGATCTGAAGTTCGCAGTAAGGTTTGAACTTAAGTATGAACTTATAATGGCACTTTGGTTCAACTTACGATTCATTTTAAATTAGAACTTAAGTTCGATCTTAAGTTCCAACTTGAGTTCCATGGAAAGTTCGATCTTAGGGTAGAACTTGTGACTTGAAATTCGGGCTTTACAGATGTAACAGACGTTGGAGTCGTTCTTCTTGCCGTTTTTTAATCCCCCACATGCGACTGGAATCATCGATTGTTCGGACATCTTGACTTGTTACACATATCTGTGTACCCGGTTTACGAATGACTTTTTTTCCTCTTCCACCCACTCCCCACACCCCCTCACGCCTCACAAGGTCACGAGGGTTCACTGCGTACACGTTTTTACCGTATTTTGCTGCTCGTCCAAAGTAGCCCCTAAAATCAACAATGTAACCCCCAAAGTCAAAGTAGCCCCGTTTTACGGCACTGACTAAAAACTGTTCAATCGATTTGGCTTAAAAAATTACCCGTTTTTTTGACACACATAGCTAAGTCCTCGACCTTTAACAATCAATTTTTTAATAATAAATGAATTTTTTAAAACAATTTTTAAAAAAATATCGATTTTGAAGACCTTATTGTTCACAAGTCCGACATTTCATTTTTTTCTCAAAATACGCATATTATAGGTCATAGACCTATAATTAAGCCTACAAAACAATAATCTCTTTGGGTTTTTGAATTCAGATAACTACGGAAGGTTGATGTGTGCTTCCCCGAAACGAGTCACCTTTTTTTCGAGGACTCCACTTTGACGTACAAAATCATAGACAAATTCATGTCAAATTGAGTAAACGAAAATTTGTTTGTACTCTTCAAGATACAAATAACAACATGTAAAAATTTCAAAATGGCGGCATTTTATTTTGTTATTTAAAAAAATAAATTAAAAAACGTCGAAATTTCGATCGTCACAGTGGACTAACTTGTTTATTTTTGGATTGAACCGTGAGAAAAAATGTCGAAATTTCGGTTTGGTTACTTTTTTGAAGGTGTGAGTCAATGAAACAGCGCGTCAATTGACGAGGACGAAAACATCCCCCGGAAACGTCGCACGGAAAAAAATGATCAGTGACAACTGCTGAGATTCCCATTAATTTTTACAGTTTTCCCCATCAACAGCGCCTCCTGGATGGGCAAACAGTGAAATTTACATATTTCTTTAATACAATATACAGACGTCACATATGACATGGTACATGCTCATCGGACGAATTTTTACAGTGTGGAACATTAAAATGTACACTACGTGAAACGTTATATTAATGTTGTATCCGGTGAATTTTTTACACATTTCACATTGTAAAAATTATCCAGGGCCCGTGAAAAAATTACAGTGTACATTGTAAAAATTGAAAAGAACGCAGTATATTTTTCGGTACGTTTTCTTATTTTTCACTGAAAATACTGCAATTTCTAAAATAAATTATAGTGTAGTGAAACGTTTCGATATTTGAATAAATTCCAATTTATTCAAATATTGCAATAAACCGTTATTTATCCTCGCTCAGGCTCAAAGCTACGAGGGCTTGTACTTGACTGATTAATCGTGAGATCAGTTAATGAAGCGAATCTAGTTTAACCTCGCACCCATAAATAGCACGAGCGTCACCGAAATGCAATGGTGATCTGTTAAGAAAATGTAGCCTTCGGTCCATAGGACTGCTCGACCACAGAACGCGGCTGATGTTCCAACAATTGTATGTCAATTGAGGACGCCGATGTTGGTAATACATCGGACCTTATATAGGTGCTCGGTGGCTCTCTCGCTGGCGCGAGAGGGTGCGCCGTCCGACGCCATCTAGCGGATCTCGGGCGAAACGCAGAGATCGTGACACGCCGCAGGTCGTCCCGTTACAGTGCCACTCTGTAAAAATTGAAATTGACGTTGCATATTTTGCGGCGCGCATTTGATTTTTCACTTGGAACACTGCAATGTTTAATTATGTGCTTTGAACATTCTACAGAGACCATTGTAAATTTTACAATTCAGACACAGTGGATTTCGTCGTTTCTCCTTGTTATTTCTACCTTCTCAGTTTCTTTGCGGTGAACATTACATTTTTCACTGTGTAAATCAGCATTTATAATGGTTTGAAAAGTAGAAACTACATTAAATCCATTAATTTATAATGGATTCCCAGTAAAACGCCTGAATTACAGTTCTGAACCGTATATTATGCATTGAATCCAGTAATTTTTCAAATATTACACATAAATTGTCACTGATCATTTTTTTCCGTGCGGGGATACATATCGAATATCATCGTGTTCATTATTCCTCGATTCATCCCCAGAGGTTCCTCAGCTACGATCGCATCCATCACGATTCATACAAGCCCGCAGTCATCGTGTTGAAGCGCGCAACCGCACGGTCTATGATCCCCATCAGGATCGGGCTTGTAACCGCGTTTATAAGGGGGTGAATTAATAAAATTGCACGGCTCATAAGTTTCGGCTATCCGTTCCCGACTCTCCGTCCAACGGAAGTGATCCTCGACTTTAACTTCAAACCATTTTTTCCACCTTCTGGATTATAAAAATCTAAATTGAAATCAACACAATTTGAAAGAATCTCGACTGCGTCGAGTCATCAGCAAACGTCGATTGGAGAAATAGACAACTCCACGGGAGAAAAATATTTTTTTTTTCTATTCGACTCTATCCAAATGTGAAGTACCATCTTTATCGAAATCTCTTGCTGATCACGAATATGAGTCAGAAAAATTAATGACCAAAATTTATAACATTTTTTTAGGCGCATGAGTATGGGTCAAACTTTCCCACCATTTTGTCCATCACTCATGATGACTCCGTCGAGAGATGGCTTTTAGGATCTCTCGATAATCCATCGATGGATTATTTTCGTAAAATTCGCAGAGACGATCGGAAGGGTTAAAGACGCGTGTCATACCGGTTGATTAATGTACTTTCGGTCCTGCGCATGTATTCAAATGTATATAAATATATGAGGCATTCCACGTCAAGTCAGTCACCCCATTTTTTGAAATAGCCAAAAATCGCTTACAAATTTTTAGACCGTAGTTCCAACTATCAAGAAAATTAGTGATTTTTTTCAGATTTTTAAACTACATTTTTTAGCCGGAAAAAAATACAAAAAAATTTATTTGTCCCATTTTGTAACTCGAAATTATTCATCGTACGAAAAAAATAGTACAACATAAAATTAAGGATTTGCAACGTGCTTTTCACTGAAATTTTTAATAAACTCCTCCGAAAGCTCTATATGCCATTTTCGGAGCAAATAATGTTTTGATATTTTTTTCTCAGAATTGACTTGTTCGATTCGTCTGTAGTTTCAACAGTTTTTCACTTGATATATTTACAGACTATAAAAAAATTGGCGTAGTAGAGAATCCATTATTTCAAATGCATTTTTATTGATACAATCTATCATTATAGAGTGATTTAATGAAATAGCATCGATATTGATATTTTATCATTATTAATCGTAGACAGGGAAAAATAATAAAATAATCTCGTTTTGATACTGCGAAGTCGATTCCAGGAACAAAGCAGTATCGTTGCTTCATTCCCAAAAATCATGCCCAGATCGAACTAAAAAAGTACTTATTGGCCATAGAAACGTCGGTGTATCCAAAGAGGCTAAATTAATTATTTTTTACAATCGAGAGACGGGAGTAGCCTTTGACTCTAATTTAAATAGAATTCATCGGCGTCCATGGGTCCATTGATAAAGTTTATCAAAATGTACAAAAAGATATTTAAAAAAATAAAAATGAAAAAAGTTTAAAAAAATTGAAAAAGTACAAATAATAAACAAAAATGCGGGCTTTGAAAAATATCTATGGATAGTCTCAACCCTGTTGATGCACAGAGAAATTTGTGTATTCGTTTGGGATGAAAAACGCATGGGAAGAAATGGATTCTCCACTAAGCCAATTTTTTTATAGTCTGTAAATATATCAAGTAAAACACTGTTTAAACTACGGACAAATCGAAGATGTCAATTCTGAGAAAAAAAATATCAAAACATTATTTGCTCAAAAAATGGCATATAGAGCTTTCGGAGGAGTTCGTAAAAAATTCCAGTGAAAAGTACGTTGAAAATCCTAAATTTCTTGTACTTTTTTTTCCGTACGATGAATAATTTTCGAGTTGCGAAATGGAACAAGAAATCTTTTTGTATTTTTTTCCGGCCAAAATATGTAATATGAAAATCTGAAAAAAATCACGAATTTTCTTGACAGTTAGGAGTACTTTATAAAAATTTGTATGCGATTTTCGGAGATTTCAAAAAATAGGGTGGCCGTCTTGACGTGGAATGCCTCATATATACAGTGTGGTTTGAAACACACGTGTGTATATACATACATAAATACATGATACGCCGCATGCATATATCAACCCTTCGTCAAAGCCACCCCCCCCCTCTCTCTCTCTCGCTCTCTCTTTCTCTGATGCCCACATAGAATTCGAGGGTTGCTCGGACACGCGTATATCATTTGTTACGCGCGGTCCACCGCATCTCGTGTCGAACCGCCTATCCGCAGAAAGCTTTCCACGCCAACATCCCTAACGATCATGAATTTTACGTTCCTGTATTATACACTCAAACACGAGAGAGAGCGAGAGAGAGAGCGAGAGAGAGAGAGAGAGAGAGAGAGAGAGAGAGAGAGGAGAGCGTTTCGAATTTTGAGAAGTGCCACACTTCGAAGGATCTCTCTGTGGTGCGCATACATGCATATTATTTAAATACGAAATCGAGTGGGCTTTCGTGAGTGCCATTTTGTCGTTGAACGGATCGTGTTATCGTCGAGAACCCTTCGTTGTAAAATCCAACCGAAATGCCCATTATTTTAAGCCCCGTGTATACGATAATCAAAAATTCAAACGATCAAACTATCCGTGTTTGATTCTGATGAGAATCCCATGACATTGCATCTAACAGGAGTCTCGACTATACGACCTTGGTCCTTTTATAAAAGTTCCAGCTTAAACTGTTCAAATTTTACTTATACGGCCTTGAACTATTTGCAAAAATCGATGGTCGATCTTTAAGAATCTGCCAAAAATAAAAATAAAACGGAATTGGATGAACCAAACGGCGTTTTGAAGCATGAACAATTCTGAAAAGAATAAGTTCAGAGCGGAGTCGAATATTTATTTAGAAAAAAAGTTACAGCTATTTTAATGGACAAGTTCAATTCTGGCCGAGATGCACAAAAACAAGATTTTTAATTTATTCTTTTCAAACCTTATATCGATGTATTTTGTCCCCCTGAACATGAAAATACCAATAGTCTTTTCAAAAAATCAAAATTTTCATGAATTTTCAACAAAAATACTTTAGCTCAATTTTAGCCCCATTCTCAGAAACCTCAAAATCGCGAAATTTCAAGCGCTCATAACTTTCGATCGGTTTGACCAATTCTAAAATTTCTTTTTTGTACTTGAAGACTGTCACTAAAGTTAGAGAATGGCGTTTGGTTCATTCCGATAACTTCATTTTTGTAGAAATAAGTGTCCTTTATTTTTTCTTGCACTTTTTTGAAAAAACAAATTTCGAGGATTAACACTTTCGATTTTATTTTCTTCTCAATTTTTCAAACTCTGAGGTCCTCTATAAATCCTCAAAAAAATTCCCGAGGGTTATTTTGCGAAATAAGCCCAGCTGAAAATGTTTTTTTTTCTCATCGATAAAAAAAAAAATAGAAGGAAAATTCGGCCCACTCCAGTTAGGGCAGCATTCTTTCTGGAATTGATCAAAGTATTTTTTTAGTAAAAAAAAAAAAAAAATCAAAAATGCCATCTCCGAGAAAACGATGGTTGTTCTCGAAAAAATGAAAAATTTCATATATTTCAATGTCTCAAGATTTGTTTGTATTTTTTTTTCGTAAAGTACATCTAAAGTAAAATATTTCGAAAAAAAAAACGGTCCCCATTAGTCAATTTTTGAAGAAGTTATAGCTATTTGAAAAAACAAAAGCCTTTTTTTTGAAAAATTCATAACTTTTTTAGGGTTGGGTAAAAAAATTTGAAAATTTCCTGAAAAATGTCTTTAATTGAGTAGAAAATGAACAAAAATTTTCAACCACATCGAAAGGGGTCGGTTTCAAAAGTGGTCGATTTGACATGGAATCACCCATATACACTCTCGTTCAACGTCCAGTCAAAACACACCATATTGGGTAGGTGGGCAGAATCGAACGCACATGCGTTACATCAGTATCGGTACGGGTATTCCCTGACGATGGTATTTCCGTCGTTGGCTACGTTACCAGGGTATGGATGGAAAAGGGATCGTGGCAAACTCGATGTACCTGAAATTTTCATGGGTCTGTGTTGGTTATAAAGTTAATGTACATGAGCCAGCGTCTATCGTTGGTGTACGCGGAGTGAAGTGGCATTGCCCAGAACAGCTCACGCTGTAATATGTAGCCTGTACCGGGGAAACTCGGCAGGACCCTCGACGCATTCACTACACGTACGAGCTTCAACGTACCTGTGTGTTTGCCCTCATACCAAAAGGTGGCCTGTATATTAGGGTGGCCCAAAAATCTGCTTCTTTCGAAATTCTTTTAGCAATACCGAAAATATTGTTCATTGTGCTACAGAAAAAATCTGTGCGTAGGGAAAAAATGTTGAGTCAATATCTTAGACTCGCCAAAGTTCGTCAAAGTTCAAAGTGTTGAAATGAAATGTTTCTCGACTTATTTTTATTGGAAATTCAATTCTCTACAAATTTCGTCGTATAATGAACAATATTTTCGGTATTGCTAAAAGAATTTCAAAAAAGCGGATTTTCGGACCACCCTATTGTATATGCTGCCTGTGTACAGTCTGTGTGTGTGTGTACTCGGGAAATAGCGAAGCTCTCACGGCCTCAAGCCCGTGGCTGGTTGCGGATAATTCAGGCAATCAGCGTAATGTTGCGGCTCTGAGGACCCTCCAGTTCCGCGGCTTGTACATAGCCGAGAATTCACGTGTGTTACGCCGGTACGACGTACACTTGATAACACACATGGTGTACGACTCGGGGGTATGTATGCCCTTGGTACACTGGTTGGAGAACACCGCCCATCATCCTCCCCTGTCCTCTCGCTAGAGCTAGGCAAGCAAAGCAGCCCCTCTTGTGACGGAATAGCCCTCCTACCTCTCCCCGGTAACCTCAACTTTGGCACGTAGGTTCTCGAATCTGTGCAGAATGTCTAAGCCACACGGTTACAATCGTTGTAGCAACCCCCTCGAGCATGGAGTTTGATACCTTGCTGAAAACTGTTGGTACACGTGTAGCTATGGTTTGAACTTCCAGAATTTCACTTCACGTTCCAGAATCCATTAATTGTTGAACTTTGGGTCGGTGAAACAAGAACCTAGCCGGGAAACATGGTGCACTTATTGCAATTGGACTGGATCTGAATGGACACGAATGGTTCGTACTTCGGGGCTTGTTTACGCCGAAGATTCTGGCTTTTAATTTTGGGTACCAACAAACTGGAACATGGGGAAGATTGTTTGAAGCACTGTTTTGTGATTCGCCAGCCACCGTATTCAAAGGTCAGAGCTGACTGGGTCAAGTCTTGGTCAAACCAGGAATGTACTTCTGGTGGAGTGCAGATATTCCTGTTTTCATGATACCTTAGTTCAACATTGAGGGTCCTTTCTGACCGAGGCCTAACTTTAGGGTTCTTCAGAAAAAGTTTTTATGACAGGAAAAACTTACTGTGTCGCAGCGAAACTTCAAGGACACTTTATTATCAGGTCGTATGTTTGGGTATTCCAAAAGATGTGACATCCAGTTGATCTCTCAGCGTTCGGGAATCAACCTAATATAAGGGTTGACGATGGTCAGTCTAACTGGTACAGCAAGTGAAGTGTTTATGGTGGCAAAAAACTGTCCTGTATCTGCTGGTGGTCGATCAGCGTTGACACAAGTTGATGAAGGTGTATGCCAACTTTTAGAATCCTTTGTCATCAGGACCTCATTTAGGTGATTCTTAAAATGCGCCCTGACGATCTTGGATTGAACGAGTACCAAACTTCCATTCGGTCGCGGAAAACAAGTTCAAACTTTATGCCTCACAATATTGGACTGATAACAAAAGATTCGAGACCGTTCGTTTCGTAGTCAATTGTTCCATCAATTCTTCGGGGTATTCGAGAGAGACCCTAAAGTCTCGGGAAGTGTACACTTTTCGTTCAAAGAGGAGGGCTGAGAGTGGGCTTCCCTTTTCGGTGCCAAGAAATTCTTATCACGATGAAATAAGACCAAAGTGAAGAGGGACTCTTCGCGGGTTCACGATTTGCCAAACTTGATTCTTCCCGCGTTCGCCTAATTTACGCGGCTCCGTGGAATCGTGAGAAAAACAACTGCTAGTCGCTGATAGCATTCGCTTAGTGGAAGACCGAAGAATCCGTGTGATGGGTGAGCGGGGTTTGAACAGAGGACACTCGGGTACGACGATCATGGTCTCTTACCAATGCCTCTTGAGTAGGTATCCCGGGAATCCACCCCTCAGCTGAGTGGAAAGACCCTCGCTCAGCCTCATCCTCGTCCCTTTTACCTTCTTCATTCGCCGGTTCTCTCTTTCTCTTTCTGCACAAAGCAGCTTGGGGAGGACATCAGGGCGAAAGAAACGAAGTCGGCGCGAAGCAGCTCGACTTTCCATCTTCGTCAATCTCGTCCGTCGTTCGTTCGGTTTTACCGCCTCTTTTTAGAGAAAGGAGAGTCCAGAAGTGCGCGAGTAAGGGCAGAGAGACAGAGAACGAGAGAATTCTCCTGACGGTATATGGGTGGTCGCCCGCGAATCTGGGCAGACTATCTTTTCAAAAGACTCAAAATTACTTTCTGGATAAGCTGGATTAGGCTCGGCGCCGCCGCGTCCCAGATTAGACCCCACGGTGACATTCGCCCCTATCCCGTGATATAAACTATTCTCCACGGTACACACTACAAGAAAGTGTACACACATGTTTTTTTTCTTCATCATAAACTTCCTTTTATAGTTAGATTCATGGAGAATCCTTGTGCTTGGGAAGGGTCAATGTTTCAACTAAATTAGTTGGCTTCCGGATGGATGCCGCGTTTGGTTTCAGCAATGTGCCCATTGCTGAAAAGCAATAGCAATAGGCACATTGCTGAAACCAAACGCGGCATCCATCCGGAAGCCAACCAATTTAGTTATGACTCTGGCAGCGAAAGCCATAAAACTATAAGGTCAATGTTTTCATTGAAAAAAACCGATGCAGCTTTACTTTGCAAAGTAATAACACATTGTGGCTTTTTTATAACAAAGCTGACGTTTTTTAAACGGTTTTAAATTAACATGGCGTTCACTGGATCCTGTGCAGAATTTCAATCGGTACATCCAGTAAAAGACCTGAAAAACAGCTTCTTATTCATTAATGAACTCTACTTTCGTTATTAGTCCAACATTGTGAGGCATAAAGTGTGAACTTGTTTTCCTCGATCGAATTGAAGTTTGGTACTCGTTCAATCTAACATCGTTAGGGCGCATTTTAAAAATCACCTAAATGAGGTCCTGATGGAAAAGGATTCTAAAAGTTGGGATACACCTTCATCAACTTGTGTCAACGCTGATCGACCACCAGCAGATCCAGGACAGTTTTTTGCCACCATAAACACTTCACTTGCTGTACCAGTTAGACTGACCATCGTCAACCCTTATATTAGGTTGATTCCCGAACGCTGAGAGGTCAACTAGATGTCACATTTTTTGGAAGACCCAAACATACGACCCGATAATAAAGTGTGCTTGAAGTTGCGCTGCGACACAATAAGTTTTTTCTGTCATAAAAACTTTTCCTGGAGAACCCTAAAGTTGGGACTCGGTCAGAAAGGACCCTCAATGTTGACCTAAGGTATCATGAAAACAGGAATATCTGCACTCCACCAGAAGTACATTCCTGGTTTGACCAAGACTTGACCCAGTCAGCTCTGACCTTTGAATACGATGCTCTACAAATACCCTGCAGAAACCCAACTGGTACCTCCTGCGGAGGATTCAAAGGATGTCCTCAAAGTTGCCACCAAAAAACTTTCATGCCCCAAAAACATCAACAGATTGTTTGACATCGAATTCAACGAGGATCAACAGTATTGGCAAGATTCTAGAAAATGATTTTCCACAAGGACTCTCTGTTTTCGTTGTGCCCTACCAAAGTGTCCTGGTTCAACTTTTCCACAGGTTTATTTTTGACTCGCCGTTCTCTCGAGAAAGAGCGAGAGATCTCACTCTTTCTTACCCTGGTTTTCTCGTTCTCACTCGGGTGCGCAACCACTACCCTTCTCTCTAGACTCTCGAAAGCAACCCTCCCACTCTAACCTCCTTTTCTCCGGAGGGACTCGACTAGGCGAAACGCCGCGAGGGCGAAACCAAGGAGACGAGATTAGAACGGGGCAACTGATCCCACCCTCTTTTCCCGTTATACGTCTGCTTTCAACCCTCCATCCCTCTCAACCCCTTTTTCACCCCATTCCTCCTCCGAGTTTCAATGTTCTCTCCTTCGAGCATTACCGACCTTCCTCGCTCTTTCTCACTTTTCTCCACCCACAAAAACATCCCTAACACTTTTTCTCTCTCTCTCTCTCTCTTTACGGACTTTCACGAAGCTTCGAGTCGGGCATTTCCACTTGGGACTTACTCGCGCCCTTTCTCTTTTACCGACTCGTTCTTTGCCCACACATACAGACGTATATTTTTCACTATCTCGACCTGCGCACGTACTCCCCATTGCTACACGTTTCGCCTGTATACACCCATCTATACGTAGCCTCGAAAAGCGAGCACCTTGCAACAATGATGGAGGTTAAAATGGGGTAAAATGTCTGACGCTGAAAGAGTGGGGAAACAAGTCTCTTTCTTTCCTTCTCTTCCTTTTTATCAGCGAGAACTGTTAAAAAATCTTTTGATAGCACTGACAAATAATGTCGGATAGGCATGACAAATTTGTGTCGACAAGTCCCAATTGACAATGGCGTTTATGTCAGACGACGGACATTGATTTACAGATTGATCAAAGGCAAAAATAAAATGTCAACCATTCACGGCAATGCAATGGATATTACATCGGACAATGAACATCGATTCAAAATAAACTAATAAAGATTAAATAACATGTCAACTATGTTGGCTACATAGTGACAAACACACTTAGCTCTAATTGACAGAGCAATGGGCATTACTCCAAATAATTGACAAATGATCTACAGGTTGATAAAAGGTGAAAGTAAAATGTCAACTGTGCATACTAATGCAATGGCTAGAGGCTCATACAATTGACATATATTTATAAGTTGAAAAAACAGACAAAAATGTCCATTATGGCGGATAACCTGTGACAAACACAGTTAAAGCCAATTGTCAATGCAATGGGGATTATGGCAGGCCATTGACATTGATTTGCAGATCAATGAAAGGCAAAACTAAAATGGCAACTACGCATGATAATGAACTAGCTATTTCCTCAAACGATGGACATCGATCTATCGGTTAAATCAAGGCAAAATAAAACGTCAACTATGTTATAACTACATTGTAACAAACATACTTTGCTTCAATTGTAAGTACAATGCGAATTATGTCGGGCGATTGACATCAAAGTACAAATTGATGCAAGGCTAAAATTAAATGTAAGCTATGCATGACCTTGAACTACCAATTTGAAAAAGACAAAAGTATAATGTCAACTATGTTTAACTATGTTGTGACAAACACACTTAGACCCAGTCGTTCATGCAATAGATATTAGATCAGGCGATTGACATTGATTAACAGATTGATAAAAAGCTAAAATTAAATGTCAACTATGCATGACATCGATCCACAGATTTGAAAAAGACAAAAATACATTGTCTACTATGTTAACTACGTTGTGACAAACACACTTAGCCCCAGTCGTTAATGCAATAGGGACTACATCAGGCGATTGACATTGATTTACAGATTGATAAGAGGCTAAAATTAAATGTCAACTATGCATGACATCGATCCACAGATTTGAAAAAGACAAAAATACAATGTCAACTATGTTAACTACGTTGTGACAAACACACTTAGCCTTAGTCGTTAATGCAATACGGATTACATCAGGCGATTGACATTGATTTACAGATTGATAAAAGGCTAAAATTAAATGTCAACTATGCATGACATCGATCCACAGATTTGAAAAAGACAAAAATACAATGTCAACTATGTTAACTACGTTGTGACAAACACACTTAGCCCCAGTCATTAATGCAATAGGGATTACATCAGGCGATTGACATTGATTTACAGATTGACAAAAGGCTAAAATTGAATGTCAACTATGTTGACTACATAATGTCAAACACAATTAACCCCAATGGTCAATGGAATAGGCATTGAATCAGAAGATTGACATCGATCTACAGGTTGGAAAAGGGCAAAAAAAAATTTCAACCATGTTGGCTACATTGTGAAAAACGTATAAATAAAATGGACGTACCAAGTGTGATGGGAGAAACACCCGATCGATCGGAGTATTTCAGCGGGAAAAAAACCACCCCCGAATACATTGTACCGCGGACAACGGGCAGTTTTTGACAATATTTTTTCCTTAATTGAGCAACGACCAATAAATTTCACTCGAATTATCATCGTTGTTCGAGCGTGTATATATCCCCGCGGGGGATACACGTTTTTCCGGGAGCGTCGAGTATGGCGAGCGGTCCTCTTCCCTCCCTCTCGCCTCGACAGTGGTCAAAATAACTGAAAACTGTCCAAACTGTTCTCTCATTCGTTATTTACATCGTTTAACGGATTTCAGTACTCGCCCCGTTGGAATGGGAATGAGAGAACGGACTGGTCCTTCTCTGCGTTTCACCATCGGTATTCCCGCTCCAGAGAGGTGAAACGGCATTGCCCGAGGGATAAAATGGGGGTTGCAGGTGCATTTTAGGGTGGTGAACCAAAGTCCGTATGTACATGCAACTCGAGTGTGTTCCGCAGCGCAATTTTGCACAACGCTCGACGCCGCTGATCGAATATGCGTCTGTAAAACCGCTTTTACATCTCTACCGGTCACAACTTCACCATTGATAAACTCCATTGCAATTTTTACGATATCTCTACCATTTTGAAGCATACCTGAATAATACTACCAATTGTGAGAAAATTAGTAAGAAACATGGATTATGCGTCTGTATAACCGCATTCACATCTCTACCGGTCACAACTTCACCATTGATAAACGCCATTATAATTTTTACGATATCTCTACCATTTTGAAACATCCTTGAATAATACTACCAATGATAAGAAACATTATAAGAAACATCCAATATGCGTCTGTATAACCGCATTCACATCTCTACCGGTCACAACTTCACCATTGATAAACTCCATTGCAATTTTTACGATATCTCTACCATTTTGAAGCATACCTGAATAATACTACCAATTGTGAGAAAATTAGTAAGAAACATGGATTATGCGTCTGTATAACCGCATTCACATCTCTACCGGTCACAACTTCACCATTGATAAACGCCATTATAATTTTTACGATATCTCTACCATTTTGAAACATCCTTGAATAATACTACCAATGATAAGAAACATTATAAGAAACATCCAATATGCGTCTGTATAACCGCATTCACATCTCTACCGGTCACAACTTCACCATTGATAAACTCCATTGCAATTTTTACGATATCTCTACCATTTTTGAACATCCCCGAATAATACTACCAATTATAAGAAAATTTGTAAGAAACATCGATTATGCGTTTGTATAACCGCATTCACATCTCTACCGGTCACAACTTCACCATTGATAAACGCCATAATAATTTTTACGATATCTCTACCCTTTTGAAACATCCCTGAATAATTCTACCAATTATAAGAAACATTGTAAGAAACATCGAACATGCGTCTGTATAACTGCATTCACATCTCTACCTGTCACAACTTCACAATTGACAAACTCCATTGCAATTCTTACGTTATCTTTACCATTTTGAAACATCCCTGAATAATACTACCAATTATAAGAAACATTATACGAAACATCGAATATGCGTCTGCATAACCGCATTCACATCTCTACCTGTCACAACTTCACCATTGATAAACTCCATTCCAGTTCTTACGATATCTTTACCATTTTAAAACATCCATGAATAATACTACCAATTATAAGAAACCTTATAAGAAACATCGAATATGCGTCTATATAACCGCATTCACATCTCTACTGGTCACAACTTCACCATTGATAAACTCCATTGCAGTTCTTACGATATCTCTACCATTTTGAAACATCCCTGAACAATACTACCAATTATAAGAAATATTATATAAAACATCGAATATGCGTCTATATAACCGCATTCACATCTCTACTGGTCACAACTTCACCATTGATAAACTCCATTGCAGTTCTTACGATATCTCTACCATTTTAAAACACCCCTGAACAATACTACCAATTATAAGAAACATTATATAAAACATCGAATTTGCGTCTATATAACCGCATTCACATCTCTACCGGTCACAACTTCACCATTGATAAACTCCATTGCAGTTCTTACGATATCTCTACCATTTTAAAACACCCCTGAACAATACTACCAATTATAAGAAACATTATATAAAACATCGAATTTGCGTCTATATAACCGCATTCATATCTCTACCGGTCACAACTTCACCATTGATAAGCTCCATTGCAATTCTTACGATATTTCTATCATTTTGAAACATCCTTAAACAATACTACCAATTATGAGAACATCTTTACCCAGGAAAAACTCCCGGAAACAACTCTACCGGATAATAATCCTACTGAGGGAAAAAACCAAGCCATAATTTCCGTCGAAAAACGTCTCTACTCAAATAGAGGTCATTGAGAACAAGTCTACTGAATGACAAGTCCGCCGAGGAACAACTCTTCCAGATGACACCTCTACCAGACAACATTCCTCATTCGACATTCCGCATTCTGACCCAAACTGCTTCTTTTTTGCCTTAACCCTGTTTAGTTAGTTTGTATCTGCATCACGTGTTCTCAAAAATCTTAGTTTTGGCACACTTTGATGAAAAATCGATCGGAGCCAAGATTACACATGGTCAATGTTATCACAGTTGGAACGAAAGTTTCTTCAACTAAAATTGATTGGATTCCACTAATTAGACATTGAGTTTGGCCAGCGTGTCTCTGATACATCGTATCCCGTTGCTTATATGCAGTTGTAACAATTTTTCAAAAATCTTTCACGGTTGCGGACGTATGTGGTGAGACTGAAAATGAAGGGAAACGAACGAGAGAAGAATGAGAGAAAGAAGCTGGTGATGAGTAAAGAGGAGAGAGATTTTCCTGAAAAGCTGAGTGAGTCGAGCAACAGAAGAGAGAGAGAGAGAGAGAGAGAGAGAGAGAGAGAGAGAGGGAGAAAGAGGATGATAGAGTGAGAAGAATAGAGGTGGAGAGTAGTCCTCCTATTGGTCCATACGCCACGGGACCCCAACCTCCGAGCACGCACGTAACGCTGCCAGATCGATACGCACACTGCCCAAGTTCGCTTCCTCTCACTCTCCCTCACTCACTCACTCAGACTCCCTCTCTTTGTGAAATAAAAAAAAAATCATAAGTTTCTTTGGGACCATGTTGTATTTATTCCGTATTTATACGCAGATTCAGATTGTGTTTTAGAAATTTTTGATTCCAAAAATTAACCACAAACCTGTTTATAGAGGAAAGAGGTCCAAAATGATCCGCTTAAAGGGAAAATGCTTTCAATCAATATATCAATATATCAATATATCAATATATCAATATATCAATACATTAAACCGTAGGTATTTAACTTTGAATTCTGAAGTATTTAATATTCTTTTTAACTTCTACAAAACGATTCCCTCATCTGAGTTTAAATTATCCTTCGTAGGGTAAAATGATCCGGGGATCATTTTGTACACACGGTGATGAAAAATTCGCGTAGATAAGGTTTTTTGATGAAAAAACCGTGTAGATGAGGTAAAAGGACCCGATTGATTAAGATGAAAAAGTATCTCGTTAGCAGGAAATTTTTTCGAAATAAACAAATTTGAAAAAAAATTCTGAAAAAATTTCATGGAATCCCAAATGATTGTATGCAACTTTTTGCCTTCTTAGTAATTTCACGAAAACCCAGTAGTTTTGGAGTTACGCTAAATTTTATAAATATGGTCATTTTTTACGAAAAATTGAATATTTTTGCGAAAAAAAATCGTTCGAAACTTGAAAAAAACGAAATTGAAGCTCAAACTCCCCCCCCCCCCCCCCCCCCCACAAGTTTTTCCAAACTTTTGGACGACAGTGTACACTGAGAAAAATGTATGACGACGTCAACCATATTTCAATTATAAAATATGTTTCCCTGACGCAACGTCTAGAATTTATGGTTAACCCAATGTGAAAAAACATTGTAAAATGAACCATATTTTCGTAATCACACCGATCATCTCTGCATGGCAATTGCAACAATTTGTCTCCTTACCATGCATGAAGTACCAGAAACTATTAGAAGCATCGCATCATCATTACTTGCATGGTTATACTTTCTATTATGCATCAAATTCTGTATCTTTCTGCATATTAGCGACAGAAAGCAATGATTCTCATTTAACTGAAAGCATATAGTTTTACTCAGCAATAGTGTATAAGATAATCAATACTGTTGTATAGTTGACGGTAATATATGAAATATAAATTAGCGGTTAGTTAATAGTCGACGTTGAGCACTGATATCCCAACCTCGTTTCACTGCCATGTAGTTGGAAAGAGTCACACTGTTGAAATTCCATACAGACACGCGTCAATGCCAGTTTCTATGCTGCACGGAAAAAACGAGTTGGTTGTGGCAACTATATGGTTCGTAACATATACTTCAAGCAATTAGTTGGTTGGGGCAACCATTCTCGTGGTTCCCACAAGCAACTTTTTATTGGTTGGGTATTTGGCAACCAATAATATAGTTGGGGTAACCACGAAAATGGTTGCCCCAACCAACTAGTTGCTTGAAGTGTATCTTACAAACTAGTTGGTTGCCACTGGCCACACCAACTCTTTCTTCTGTGCCAGTCGTTTTTTCTGTGTAAAAGAAAAAAGACTCTTTCGATGGGATTCCTTTTCGGATTCGACCATCTTGCGTTTTGCCGCAAAGTATTAAATATCCATACATAAGTAAGGACATCCAACATAGACGAACTTGGAGACCTTATAGACGTCGAGGGGAAAGTTCGTTTGTGCGAGAGGAAGCCACCTACCGGACTTTTGGCGAACTGACAAATCTGCAGATAAGATCGTACGAGATTACGGGTGAATAGGTATTTCAGTAATCTGAGTGCAGAATGTAGCTACTATTATAGTGTACCGATAACCATTCACTGATTTTGTCCCACACATCTCCTATGATCTTTCTAATTTACCATAGCAATATGTTTAGTTCGTATAAACATGTAACATGTTTCTGTAACGCGACGTCTATATTTTATAGTGGAACGCATTCAAAAATAACAGTAGACAAAGAACTACAATTGTCCCTGCCAATTCAGGCCATGCCTGCAATTAACATACATTTTGGTGGCTAAAACTGTTGAACTCAACGTTACCGCTGTGGTAAAGTTGAATGAGCAAGAATTAGAAGTTACTATGAGAATAGTAGCGTCACGAAACAAAATGAAGAAGGTTTGCACGAAACAAATAATAATAAATGCGACGACTGTTATATATTATTGACAATTAAATGAACGTGTTCAATGAATTATGTACTTATCTTTGCGGGTTTGACAATAATAATTGTAGCCTCGCGCACATTAGATATTTATAGACACCGTCAAAATTGCATGTTTGATGTTATTTCGCGCTTATAGTAAACTGAACCATATTATGACTAATCTGCACGGAAAAAACGCTCAGTAATTAGTTGGTCGAGGTAACCATTTTCGTGGTTACCGCAACCAACTTTTTATTGGTTGGGTGTTTGGCAACCAATAAAATAGTTGCGGTAACGACGAAAATGTTTGCCCCAACCAACTAATTACTAAGCGCATATCTTACAAACCAGTTAGCTGCCACAACCCACTCGTTCTTTCCGTGTAACCGTGAAATATGTTTTCTGTTATTACAATCGGTTTTACCATGGTCGTCTGTTGTAATTACCACGGGTTTTTCTCTCAGTGTGTATTGAATCAATACATTGTACCCTTATCAACGTTGATAGTCGAATAATTGTATTTCCATCATTTTCATGAACCAATCGAATGATTCATCATCACAAAAGAGCACATAGAAAGCTCGATGCTTTCTGATTCTCTCAGCAGAATCTCGAAGAGACACGACGCATCATCGAACAAAGAGTCAACGTAATATATACTCGAACATCGGCGTTGAAGTTGTGTGAAACGTTAAAACCATTTTTCACGACGTGGAACGACCGAGTGTGTAACAAAACGTGGTCGTTCGATCTTGCCAGGAGATTTCTCAATCGGAGTCGCCCCATATCGTCCCGGGAAAGAAAAAAAGTAATCCAATTGAGCGAAGAACGAAATCTCTCTGACAATGGGTTCTCCATACTTTCTGTACTGATCCCGGAGGGACGCGGTTAACGTTTCTGTCCCTTAATCGTCGTGCAGGTCTAACGAGAACGAAGCAAAGAGACGGACCGACGAGAAGGAAGAAAGGAACGCTGAAGGAAGGATTTAGGTGGAGGGAATATCGAAATAGTGAAACACTGAATCGGAAACAGAGTACCCGCGGCTGATGATAGTCAGTGGGGTCTTTTGATTATAGCCAATGAAAGTTGAATACGAACAATGAAAAATCGGAAAGAATCCGAATAAGTTGACAATTCGTCGGTTATTGGACCGAAACGTCTTTGTTTTCGGATTAACGAATTGTCTGGGCTTGTCAAACTCTTCCTTGCACAATAACGGAAGGACCACAATCTTCCCGCATTAACGGTGTCACATAATGCGACATTTATTCGCAGATTAACCGAGATTACGGTAATTGTGCCGGGGTATCATACCTCATTGACATAGGTTTTCAAAAAGCTCTGGATATTGTCCATCGTGAGGACAATCAGCATAAAACGCCTCAACAATGACGAATTATTATTTCTGCGATTTTCTCACTCTACTTGCGTCATTACGATGGTTTTGTCGTTGATACTTTACGATGGTGGGATCCCGCAAGACAAAATTGACTGTGAAGTGACCATTGAGTTGATGGTCAAGTTTTTATTGCCCTCTTTAGCGTTTAAATGGACTTGAAATTTGAAATTCGCGCCTAAATTCCGAGTTGACGACGCCATTTTGAATAAACGAGCGGGAAACGTCGGCCATTTTGTACAAACGAGCGGGAAACCTCGGCCTTTTTGTACAAACGAGCGGGAAACCTCGGCCATTTTGTACAAACGAGCGGGAAACGTCGGCCATTTTGTACAAATGAGCGGGAAACGTCGGCCATTTTGTAGAAACGAGCGGGAAACGTCGGCCATTTTGTACAAACGAGCGGGAAACGTCAGCCATTTTGTACAAACGAGCGGGAAACGTCGGCCATTTTGTACAAACGAGCGGGAAATGTCGGCCATTTTGTACAAATGAGCGGGAAACGTCGGCCATTTTGTACAAAGAGCGGGAAACGTCGGCCATTTTGTACAAACGAGCGGGGAACGTCGGCCATTTTTTATAAATGAGAGAAATATGTCGGCCGCTTTGTGTAACCGAGTGAAAAAAGTCTGCCATTATCGTAACGTTGAATTCAACATCGGAGTCAATATTTTTATTGATAGTTGTCATCTTGATTGACTTGAACTTAGTGGACCAGTTGCTATAGTTTGATTGATTGAGATTTTCATCAACATTTTGAATGACTCAGATTCCTATTGAAACCGATAATTCTCGTTACTTAATGCCGAAGCCACCATTTTGATTTACTCAAAATTTCTATCGTTATTATGCATTTGTATTTCTCGCCACGATTTTGAAATACTCGAAACTTGATGGTCGCAGCTTCCATCTTGATTACTTCAAATATTGACTCAAACTTTCGACTATTTCACCGCCATTTTGGTTCATGACAATTTTTCCTACAGTCGCCATTTTGACTGACACAAAATTTTCTGCTGTAGTTACAAATTTGGGTTAGTGAGAATTCCCACTGCCGGCGCCATTTTGATTGTTTTTTGCCAAAGACGTAATCAAAATTAATTAACCTGAAGTCGTAATTAATTGTTGAGTCCAGGGTTGCAAATAATGCATTACTTTTTTTAATGCATTTGCATTTTCATTAACCATTAACCATTAAATTTTAATGGTTAATGGAAATTATTGTAATGGTTAATGGAAATTATTTCCAATAACCATTAAATGTTAATGATTGAAAATGCAAATGCATTAAAGAAAGTAATGCATTATTTGCGACCCTGCCCATTACAATGTATATTGTGTAATAGAAAAAATTTCCATCACCCATTGCAATATAATTTGTAATGGACAAAACTTTGAATGCAATTTTGGGAATGAAAAATATCGATGGATAAATTATTGCAGTTTTGCATTATATTTTATTGACTTAGGACTTAGAATTGAAAAGGTACTTGAAAATCTAAGTCTAATTCGAAAAATCTAAGTCCCAAGTCAATAAAATGTAATGCAAAATTGCAATAATTGATTCATCTATATTTTTCCATTCCCAAAATTACAATCAAAGTTTTGTCCATTACACATTACATTGCAATGGGTAATGGAAATTTTTTCTATTACACACTACATTGTAATGGGCAGGGTTGCAAATAATGCATTTCTTTTTTTAATGCATTTGCATTTTCACTAACCATTAACCATTAAAATTTGATTGTTAAATTTTAATGGTTAATGGAAATTATTTTCGTTAGCCATTAAAAAAGTAATGGTTAATGAATTACTTTTTCATTAAAAATTTCGCAACCCTGGTTGAGTCAAATTAATTGTCGTGGACGCCATTTTTATTGACTTCCGGTTATAATAGTCATTTCAATGGTCTCAGATTTGAAAGCATTTTTTTTTTGCATTCCAAAACGTGTCCACTCTATTTTTGTCCGAAAATGCAATTTTTTGTTGTTGAAAAATAAAATAAAATAAAAAATAAATATCAACATTTTAAATTATAAAAAATAAATTTGAAAAAATAGAAAAATTCAACCGCCAGATGTCGCTTGAAATTATGTCCCAAATGCATGTCGATGCAATAGTAATAGGAAAAACTTTCACCGTAGTTGTCTATTTATGCTTTCCAGTCACGTTTATATGCGATACGTAAACAATCTTCCCGCATTCCCATTGTTGATTTTTCCCCGCTATATTTTACTGCCCCTTAAGCTATTTCTCGTCCCCTTTCTCTTCCTCTCTCTCTACGACGTTATTAGCCATGATCGTTACGCAAACGATCCGTGAATGAGAGATAGGAGAGAATGTATAGCGCGATAATTAATCGAGAATAGACGTCGGTGGGTTATCATAAGAGGGCGATGATCCTGTCGTGGAACGATCATCTATCGCGTCTTTATCCACGCCAATCGTCGTCTAATTTTTCAAAATTTTCCAAAACGTCAGGAAATTATATTTAGAAACAAATTTTGAAAGAGTAAGTTAACCTCCATCAGGGTTGCAAATAATGCATTACTTTTTTTTAGTGCATTTGCATTTCCATTAACCATTAAAATATAATGGTTAATGGAAATTATTTTCATGAACCAATAAAATGTAATGGTTAATGAAAATTATTTTCATTAACTATTAAAATTTAATCGTTAATGGAAATTATTTTCATTAACTATTAAAATTTAATGGTTAATGGAAATTATTTTCATTAACCATTAAAATATAATGGTTAATAGAAATGATTTTCATCAACCATTGAAATTTAATAGTTAATGGAGATTATTTTCATTAACCATTAAAATTTAATGGTTAATGGAAATTATTTTCATTAACCATTAAAATTTAATCTTTAATGGAAATGATTTTCATTAACTATTAAAATTCAATGGTTAATGGAAATTGTTTTCATTAACCATTAAAATTTAATGGTTAATGGAAATTGTTTTCATTAACCATTAAAAAATAATGGTTAATGGAAATAATTGTAATGGTTAATGAAAATAATATCCATTAACTATTAAATTTTAATGGTTAATGAAAAAAATTCCATTAACCATTAAATTTTTTAATGAAAATCATTTCCATTGACCATTAAATTTCAATGGTCAATGAAAGTAATTAACATTAACCATTAAAGTTTAATGGTTACGAAAATAATTTCCATTAACCATTAAATTGTAATGGTTAATGAAAATAATTTCCATTAACCATTAAATAGTAATGGTGAATGAAAATAATTTCCATTAACCATTTAATTTTAATGGTTAAGGAAAATAATTTCAATTAACCATTAAATTTCATTAGTCATTAAAAAAGTAATGGTTAATGCATTACATTCTCATTAAAAATTTCGCAACCCTGACCTCCATAAATCGAAATCGCTTTGAGCTATCAAACCAAAATTTGACATAAATTTTAAAAATTAGCAGAAATTTATCTAAGAGTTGAAAATTTGAATTTTTCAAAAAAATTCGGCATACGTTGTAACTTAATCAATATTCTACCCGTTAGTTCAAATTTTTTTGCAAATTAAAGTGCAAAATTCTGAAATTTCGAGACTTACATTTTTTCCTTGACGAATTTTTAAAAAATTTTAAAATTTGATACTTTTTTATAAAAGAAGCTAGAACTAATTTTCAATTTGTCCACCGTTCAATATATTTTCTTGTTCAATTATAATAACATTTTTTTCAAAGTGATATGGATTTTCCAAAAATAGAAATATGCGGATTTTCAAAAAAAAAAAAATTGGCATTGTAGCTATAAATCCCTTGTAAACCTCGCCCACGTAAGTAAACGTGCGTTATGTACGAGCATTCACGGCCATTAAGAATTCAACCCCTCGTGGCCCTTCGAAGGGCCGAGCGATGGTTTTAGGGGTCGAGATTCAGTGAGTTGCTCACACGTATTCGCAAAAATGTTGACGAAGTGGAGCTGTCTCTGACGTATGTGTGTACCCTCGGAATAAAAAAAAAAAAAAAACGAAAAACGGAAAAAAAAGATCGAAATCCCTTAAAATGTCGAGGGCGAGAGCAGTTTCCGGAGCACGCTTGGTCTGTGAAGCCCGAAGCGTGGAAACAGGAAATGTGGATCTTGGTAGCGAAGTGGTGCATATGATTTTTTGCTCCCTCCTCAACAAGGGGGTTTGAACTCTACGATAAAACGACACTTTTCGCGAAAAAAAAGTTTCCATTCATCGTTTTAAGAGTATAAAAAGTTTAGAAAAAAAATAACGTGGATCAATAATTCGCGATCATTGAAAAAAAAAATTTTTTTTGATAAGTAACAAAACGATTCAAAATTATTTTTTCTTTTTGCAAATTTTTAATTCACCGGAAGTAACTGTGAATTTTATGTATCCTTGATTTTAATCTGAAAAAAATTAAGATCAATAATTCACGATTATTCGTTAAATAATTTTAAAAAATAAGAAACAAAGCGATTCAAAATTGTTTTTTTCTTTTTGCAAATTTTTATTTCACCGGAAGCAGCGGTAAATTGTATGCATCCTTGATTTTAATCTGAAAAAAATAAGGAGATCAATAATTCACTATTATTTTTAAAATAATTTAAAAAAATAAGAAACAAAGCGATTCAAAATTGTTTTTTTCTTTTTGCAAATTTTTATTTCACTGGAAGTAGCTGTAAATTTGCTTTGATTTAAATCTGAAAAAAATTTAAGAAGATCAATAATTCACGATTATTTGTTAAATAATTTTAAGAAATAAGAAACAAAGCGATTCAAAATTGTTTTTTTCTTTTTGCAAATTTTTATTTTACCGGAAGCAGCGGTAAATTGTATGCATCCTCGATTTTAATCTAAAAAAAATTTAAGAAGATCAATAATTCACGATTATTTGTTAAATAATTTAAAAAAATAAGAAACGAAGCGATTCAAATTTTTTTTCTTTTGGAAATTTCTTATTTCACCGGAAGTAGCTGTAAATTTGATGCATCCTTGATTTTAATCCGAAAAAAATTAAAAAGATCAATAATTCACGATTATTTTTTAAATAATTAAAAAACTGAGAAACACAGCGATTCAAAATTGTTTTTTTTCTTTTTGAAAATTTTGATTTATTTCACCGGAAGTAGCTGTAAATTTGATGCATCCTTGAATTTAATCTGAAAAAAATTAAGGAGATCAATAATTCACGATTATTTGTTAAATAATTTTGAAAAATAAGAAACAAAGCGATGCAAAATTGTTTTTTCCATTTTGCAAATTTTCATTTCACCGGAAGTAGCTGTCAATTTTATGCATCCTTGATTTGAATCTAAAAAAAATGGAGAAGATCAATAATTCACGATTATTTCTTAAATAATTTTAAAAAATAAGAAACAAAGGGATTGAAAATTATTTTTTTTGCAAATTTCTATTTTACCGGAAGTAGCTGTAAATTTTATACATCTTTTATTTTAATTTGAAAAAAATTACGAGGATCGATAATTCACGATCATTTTTTGGATAATTTTCTTCTTTTTGGAAGAAACAAAACGATTAGAAATTGGTTTTCTTTCTGTAAATTGTCATTTCACCGGAAGTAGCTGTAAATTTCATACATCCTTGATTTTAAATTGAAAAGAAAATTAAGAAGATCAATAATTCACAATTATTGCTTAAATAATTTTTTTTTTAAAGTAACAAAGCGATTCAAAATTGTTGCTTTCCTTTTGCAATTTTTTATTTAACCGGAAGTAGCTGTAAATTTTATACATTCTTGATTTTAATTTGAAAACAATCACGAGGACCGATAATTCACGATGATTTTTTTAATAATGAAAAAAAAGAAACAATGCGATTCAAAATTGTTTTTTTTTTGCACATTTTTATTTCACCGGAAGGGGCCGTAAATTTGATCCATTTTCGATTTTAATTGGAAATTATAAATCAATCAAATTCCATTGATTAAAAAAAAAGTAATTTAAATGAAGCAATGGGGCTTTTCAGTGGAAAATTGTGAAATAATAGATAACGTATAATAAATAACTTAAAATATTGAAAATATATTATAAAATATAATGAAATCCATCATTTTGATAAAAGAGGGAAAAATTAAATAAGAAAATTATAATTTATTCTCCGGTACCGCGAAGACCGGAAATTGGTAAAAGTTTCGTCGTTTGTGGAGAAAAAAGGGGATTTGAAACGGAATCTTGGAGGGGGGGAAAATGTATTACGACGGGAAAGATTGCTCGCGGTATTTCTCGATCTTGGAGGCGTGTATGTTGGTGGATGGAATTCATTTTGGCGTAATTTTGAGACGAGGAAAAACGAACGAAGAATCGGTATAATTAGCATGAGAATAATGGTGCGGTAGAGCTTTCTTAATCAAACTTTTAAATGGGTTTTTCTCAAGCGGTTTTTGTACGAAGGCGAACGAACGGGGTTACACGTCGATAGTCTTCGCGGTTGGTCGAAAGATTGGACGCGGAATCGCGGCAGGGAAAAAATATGCCATTGGTGAATTTTCTCGTCTCTGGATTCTTTATTACATGGTTCATTTGAACTGCCAAAGATCCGAAACTTTTTTTTTTCACCTCCGATTGTTTTCGTTCTTGAATCAATTCACAATTAGACATCACTTCGATTAATTATGAGTATGGAAAATTCATCGGCATCGACAGAAAGAAAAAACTGGAAAAGGGCTACGCCGTTCTGACGCAGCGAGGAATTAAGGGAGCTTTCCAGTGTGAAATTTTCAAAAAATCGATTTTTTTTTGCTTTATCGAATAGTATACACTCTTCCGAATATTCCCTGGCATCGCTGATTGACCGTAAGTAAACGATTAACCTAAAATTTCCTCACTTGAAACTTTGAACGCGTTTTTCTCGAAACAGCATTTTTCAAAACGGTGTCCAACTTGGAGGGCAGAGTTTTAAAGCTATCGAGTTGAATTTTTTACACAATATTCTTAACGTCATTGTTTATCGTGCTATGGGAGCTTTTTTTTTTGACATCTTCCTAATTTTTTGTAAAAAAAACTGCCAAAAAAACATGCTAAAATCGATACTTTTTGTTCAAACCGGCGCCATTTTTGCAAAAAAAAAAAAAGCCTCCATAGCACGAAAGCCAATTATATACCGATCAATAATCTTTTTGTGTTTTTTGTTTCAGATCAAAATTGTGACCCCCAACGTGGACACCACATCCAAGTGCATTTTCTGCAACAATTGTTTCACCATTTTTATAGATATTAATTAATAAATAAATCGATCTTTAAAAAATTGTTTTGTATTCTTCAATACCCAATTAATATACAAAAAAAAACCAGACCGATTAGATTATTTTTTCTTTAAAAAAAAAAATCGCGAAAAACAGCGATTTTTCGGGCTGTCACACTGGAAAGCTCCCTTAAGGGGGCCATACCAGTGTGAACGCTCTGAAAATTTGGGTGATTTTCGAAAATTTTTTGCAAGAAAAGTGATCGATGATATCTTTTGGAAAATGGAGAATATATTTGGCCATATTTGACGCGTGTTTCATAATTTTTTCACTCGAAAATACCGATGCGTAACCGGTTTATGCGCTGTCTTCGGTGGCGCAAAAAAAAAATAATCCTCCACTGCGGCCATGATTCCAGGGGATTGAGTACCCGTGCTTGAATTTGATTGAGGCCCCGACTAGGCCCCGATCGGTTTTCCCTAACTCACTTCGGGCCCTTGACTGGAAGCCCAATAGGGCCCCTCAATGGACGGTCATGCTTTTTCGACAAGGGCCTTAGAAGGTTGCCAAATGAGGGCCTCCCCGTACTAACTAACTAACTAACTAACTAACTAACTAACTCCCCGTGAAGCCCGATTAGGCCTGTTGTAATTATACCGACTTCTTTAAATATGGGTTGCCCGATCGAAGCCCGACAAGGTCCTCAACGGGTTGTCTCAGGTCAGCCATATTGTAAGTAAGCATGACAACCTTGGCATTGCCCTGTCACGGCCCAACCTGGCGGTGTTAGGGCAATTCATGACAGGGCATCCAGATTAATAATAATAATAATAATAATAATCATAATGATAATTGATGGGTAAAAAATGTCCATCTCATTATACGGAAAATTTACGATTTCGGCAGCGATTTTGGGAAGGATATTGATAGTCCAGTGATAACGATGGAAATGAAGGAATTTAGGGGAGGGGGAGTTATCACGTGGGTTCGTTCATTCGGCGTATGAATAATTAAACGTGAGCTCCATAACTGTTACGATAGAGAGAGAGAGAGAGAGAGAGAGAGAGAGAGAGAGAGAGAGAGAGAGAGAGAGAGAGAGAGAGAGAGAGAGAGAGAGAGAGAGAGTGAGAGAGAGAGAGAGAGTGAGAGAGAGAGAGAGAGAGAGAGAGAGAGAGAGAGAGAGAGAGAGAGAGAGAGAGAGAGAGAGAGAGAGAGAGAGAGAGAGAGTGAGGAGAGAGAGAGAGAGAGGGAGAGAGGGGGGGGGTACGGTCACGCCATAATTCCATTACATTTTCCACGCTCTGTCTGTCTTATTTATCTAACCATATACTCTCCCTCCCTCTCGCGTCCATTTTAAGGGATGAACGTCAACGAACGAGCGAATGCCAATTTACCCCGAGAACATTATGACAGCGATACCTTTTTTTTCCTCCCAGCCATCCATTATTTTTCGTCTCAGAGAATGTTGCATTGCAAAAAATGAAATTGTTGCTAAAAATCGCTTAGAAATGATAAATAACTTTAGGGTTGAAATATGACGAATCTAATGATGATGAAAATGGGAATAGATGATAAAATAGCAATAAAATATTGTCTATGATAAAGAGCTTTTTGAGAAGCCGTTTTTTGTAATATTATTGATATTTGATAGCTTTTTGAGCCAAACATTGTTGGGCTCCTGTACGATGAAGAGAGAGAGAGAGAGAGAGAGAGAGAGAGAGAGAGAAAGAGAGTGTGAGAGAGGTGGAAATCGATGTTGCCACTGATGGGGGAAAACCGTATATCTATATTTATTGTACATACATGAATATATGGGTAATTCCGTGTCAATTAAAATCAGGAATTTGATTCGTGTCTTTTAGGATTTTAACAGGTTTGTTTGTCAATTTTTAATATTGCAAAAAAAAAGGAAAAAATTCTCGCTCTGAAATTGCGAAGAAATCATTTAATTAATTTATTTACTATTTACATTTTCCAAATTTTGAAAATCAACTGTCCTCATTGACAGAAAAAAAAGAAGAGGCTGTCAAAAAAAAGAATCTCGAAAAAAAAATCAAGCAGAATTTTTGCAGATTTGAAAATTGAGATTTTAATTCATAAAAAATAATCAAAATAAAAAGCTGATGGAGAGTGAATTGAGAAAAAGCGATCGTAAACAAAATATTAAACTAAATCTAAGCATGAGTCTCGGAGCAAGATTTTTTTTTTCGTTGAAAAAATAGAACAAAAGGCTGACAGGAATGTGAAAAAAAATTGAAAATGTTTTTCAATATCGTGGAAAAAATCCTGCACTGAATCTAGGAGGCGGAGGGTTAGAAATCGGTCGATTTCACATGAAATATACCATATATATGTACACATATGTATTGTATATATAGTGAGAGAGGATTGCACATCGGGAGCCTCGGCGAATTTCAATTTGATTGAAATTCGGTTCCCAGGTTACCCGAATTTCTACCGGATTCCCTTGCCACTCTCCCTCTCTCTTCCTCTCCCTCCCTCTCTCTCTTCCTCTCTCTCTCTCTCTCTCTCTCTCTCTCTCTCTCTCTCTCTCTCTCTCTCTCTCTCTCTCTCTCTCTCTCTGTTCGGCGTTCGCTTGATCCCTCCACCCATGCATAGAACGCGAACACAGTGCCCTCTACTGTCGACTACGAGAGCGAAACTAGAAACGAAATTCGCCAATCCCTGATGGGCCAAAAATATATATACTACCACATACATATGGGGCATTCCAACTGAAAACGTGGGGTCATTTACCTCGGGTCATCAGATCCTTGTAGAACTTTTTTTTTCGCATTGATTCCACTTAAAAAACGGCTTGGTTTTTTTAAAAAATTTTCTGGCCACTCCTTCCCACACGGAAATTTATATATTTAAAATATATGCAAAATTGCGTACGAAATATATTCAAAATATAATTACCGTATATATATGAATGCATTTAAAATATATTATGTATAGATGTGTAATATATTTATTTGGATAGATTTTGCCGCTTTTCGTATATGTACGTATATCTTAAATGTATTTAAAATATATTTTAGATATATATAAATATATTCTAAATACATGTATAATGTACGACACATACATACAATGTATATTTTATATATATGATGCATACATCTGAAATATAGATTGAATATATGTTGCATGTATTCCAAATATAGTTGAAAAATGGGCTGCATACATCCCGAATATGGGTTGAATATGCGATACCCGTGTAGAAATTTCCGAAAAATCGGAAATTCTCTAGGAAAATCAAAGACAAAAGTACGAATTCATGCGAAGCCGGCAAGAACTTTTATATGGCTTCATTTGCGCCGGACTTCTGTTAATATTCCGTTTTCGCGCCCGCCTTTATAAGCATACTCGTCGCATCCTCCGTATGGGGGTTCAGCGGTTGCCGCTCTGCGACATCTCGCGGCGAGTCCGGAAACTATCGTGACGCTGCCGATACGTTACGAACATGTTGCAGGGGCCCGATCGCTTGTTCTCGCGGGATAAACATTATAATGGAAATAATGATGAAAAGTGTGAATACAATAAACTTAAATAATTAAATAAATATTATGTTAGTTGGTTAGTTATGCTACCATATATGTTGCATATATGTTAGCACATATTAAGAATATATGTAGAATATATGAGAGATCACACCTATCTCTCATATATGTTGCATTTATATCAGCATATATTAAGAATATATGCTAATACATATGCAACATATATGTATGGATTAAAAATATATGTACATATATTCGAAATATATCCACATATATTTTGCGTAAATTAAAAATATATAAATTCCCGTGGGGGTTCAGGTGGCGCCACGATCATCTTTGTGTAAAAAAGGGATAACTGAAAAAACACCATTTTGAACATTCTGCAATTTTTTCCACAGATTCTGGTTCAAAAATAAGTAATATCTATCATGATTCGAAAGTGGGCCCCAGTTTCCTCATCTTTTTTTTCTAATATTCTTTTTTTTAGTTTCTAAAATAAAATAAAAAAAATCATTCCTGATACGTCTGACTTGAGTAAAAAAATAAAATAAAAATAAAACATGTCTTGGCAAATTTTGATATTTTGCATATTTTCCAAAATAAATGAGAAAAACCTTTTATTTCAATAAAATTCTTCAATAAAAAGGGATAACACGAAAAAAACCATTTTTCAAATTCTGCAATTTTTTCTACAGATTCTGGGTCATAAATAAGTAATATCTTAAATGATTAGAAAGTGGGATGCGGCTGCCTCATATAATTTTTTAAATTTTTCTTTTTTTTTCAGTTTCTAAAATAATATTTAAAAAATCACTCCTAATACCCCTTACATGAGTAAAAAAATAACATCAAAATAAAACACATTCTGAAAATTTTTGAAAAATATACAAAATATCAAAATTTTTCAAAATATGTTTTATTTTAATTTTATTTTTTTATTCATGTAAGTGGTAATAAGAATCAATTTTTTTATTTTATTTTAGAAACTGAAAAAAAGAAAATTATAAAAAAAATATGAGGCAGCCGCGTCCCACTTTCTAATCATGAGAGATATTACTTATTTATGACCCGAATCTGCAGAAAAAATTGCAGAATTTCAAAAATGGTGTTTTTTTGGTTATGCCTTTTTATTGAAGGATTTTATGGAAACATAAGATTCTTATTTTATTTTTTTACTCATGTAAAAGGTATTAAGAATTATTTTTTTAAATGTATTTTAGAAACTGAAAAAAAGAATATCATTAAAAAAAATGAGGCAACTGTGGTCCACTTTTCAATCATGATAGATATTACCTATTGTTGACCCAGAATCTGTGGAAAAAATTGCAGAATTTTAAAAATGGTGTTTTTTCAGTTATCCCTTTTTACACAAAAATGATCGTCGCGCCACCTGAAGAAGTGGCCAGAAAAGTCTTTAAAAAAATTATGCTGTTTTTGAAGTTGAATCAATGTGAAAAAAATAGTTATGCAAGGATCTGATGACCCCAGGGAAATGACCCCACGTTTTCACTTGGAATGCCCCATATACATATATATATATAGGATTAATTGAAGTGCGTGCACTCTGTGCAAATACGAGACGGGACAAAGTGGGGTAAAATGGACTATAATTCGTTCCTCCACACTTAGAAAAATGTATCCCTAAAAAAACAACACGTTTTTTGTTTTTTTTTAACGCTAAAAATGTCCAAATTATTGTTCGCACAATCGAAACAATAGTTCCAAAAATCGTCAATTTGTCGTCACTCTTTTAACCAAACTCTCTCTGCCCTTAATTTTTAATAATCTTTTTTTTCAACTTAAATTTTAGTAAATAATTAATTTTCCGATATGCAGCTTAGCTAAGAGACGAAAACAACGTTGAGAAAAATACAAATCACGTCACCGATGCTAAATAGATGACGAAGTCTTGTCAGAGCGACAATTACCAACTTTTACGAAGAATTGAACTTGTACGAAGAATTGAAAAAAAAAAAAATTATTTTTAGGATATTGCGTAAGTACGCACGTGCGCAAAATTGAATATCGGTTTACACGTATCGTGTCTCACATATGAGTCGTTCTTCGACAATGCAGCCTTATTTTTTGGTAACATAGCTAAATTTTTTTTGTTCTTTTGTTATGCAAAGTTGATCGAAATTTACAATTTTTATGGATAAGTTACAAATTAATTTATAAAATGTTATTAATAATTATTATTTGATAATTTTTTTATTATTATTTGGATATTGGATTTAAAAAAAAATTGGATATTGAAATTACGTGAATTTTTTTTTCCATTCTGGCAAACGTTGCAACCTTATTAATATCAATTTTTTTTTGCCGTAGTGACGAAAATTATTCACTACTAATGCTAACATTAATCTATCAAAATGTTAAAATTTTATGAAATTTTATGAAATTAATTAATGAGTTTTTTGTAATGCAGTATCTCCGTTCTAACTTTATGAATCTTCGAGATATTTCACTGACATCAGTTACGTCCTTAAGAGACCAAGTTCCCTCGTTATTGAACGTGGAAAATATTTATCAGGAAAAAAAATGTCTGAGACAAATGCAGATTTTTTTAAAAATTTCAAACTCGATGGAATTTGAAAGAGTTGTTAAAATTTCTCAAAAATATTGATGAGTTATGAATTTAATTTTAGCCTGATAATTGACTTTTTTTATAAATAAAAATTAATGCAAATTTTTAATAACATTTTTTATAACCAATTTTTTTTCCATAAATGCTTCGACTACGAAAACTAACGATTTTATTTGTTTTCAAAACGAAGTTAACTCTACGAATAAAAGCTTTCGAAAACACAACAGATTTTTGGTAAACATTCAAAACCTGCTTGAATCTCGGAGGAGTGATGGAAATTTTACAAAAATGATATCAAACAGTCAACTCTTTATACCCAGAAAAAATATCTAGTACATTTACCAATACAACTCTATTCATGTCAACGAAATGTTTTTTTTTCGATTGACCTACGAGGAAAATATATTGCGATCTAATAAATTTTTATTCAATATTAATAAATATTATTTTAAACTGAACAAATATGCATTTAAATGAAATAATTTTTTTTTATATTTACACAGTATATATTTTTAAACATTTCAATCTTTAAATGTACAGCTACCCATAAGAAGTCTACAATTTCATTGAGCTTCGTTTTTTCTTTAACAGAAGGGAAAAGAAAAAATACCCTTTTTTATGGGAATCCTTTTCGGGGATTCGACCATCTTGCGTTTTTCCGCAATGTTCAATGTATTAGATATCCATACTGGAAAATAAGGATATCAAACATAGACGAGCTTGGAAAGGATATATAGGCGTCGAGAGGCAGGTTCGCTTGCGCGAGACGTAGCCACCTGGCGGATTTTTGGGGTACTGACAAATCTGCAGATATGATCGGATGAGATTACGGGTGAATAGGTATTTAGTAATAACGAATAGAATTTTTCTTCGACGCCTGTTTCTCGATGACAGGGAATTCAAATAAATAAATATAGTGCACTGTTAAAAAAATGTATTTGAAACAAATAAAATTTATTTGATGCAAGTAAATTAATTATTTGTATATTATCCCATAATTCGTTATTGGGATGAAGGAAATATACTTTTGATAGAAATATAATTCTTCAATGACAGCAAATATGAAATCGTTCGAAACGATGCAGTTACTGTACAGGAATGTATGGGCTACTAAAATATCATACCCATTTACTTCAGTCAAGTAAATTAAAATTTGAATCAAGCTTCCGACTACGTGGTTCCGAAAATTGATTGTTTGTACTCATACAGGTCATACTTTGGATTACTTAAATACTTTTCTTGAAACGATTACGAATTTTTTGTGCCGTGTATGTTTCCATAGAAGATAGAAAATGTTTTCTCTGGATCTAGAAAATCCTCATTTAAATGGAATATCCCATCAGTTTCTTCCAAACCCAAATCTATTGGTCCGATTAAATATTGTTTTAGAGCACCCGTGCAGAATTATTTATTTTCTCCATATATTTATCAGTTTTTACGATGAAAATCAGTTCCACATTCACAATTGATAGTTTCTAAGGGTCAAGTAACGAAAAAAAACAAAAATTTTAAGAAAAAAAAATTTTTGCCCCCAGTGGGGTTTGAACCCGCGACCCTCGTTTTTACGCATATCCTCAAATTCAACGTGAATTAAATTTTAAAAAATTAGATAATTTGAAAGTTCATCGACTTTTCCGACTGATTTAGTTTTCTTGCATATTCGCGGACCCTAGAATATGTACGAGACCAAACTGGGATTTGAAACCTTCCTACCCATCGAGCCTAACTAACGACCTAAGACTGGGACGCTAACCACTACACCACCGACTACTTTTGATATACTGATGTAAATATCATATTTATAGAACACAGGCCGAGAAATAAATACGAACCAAAATAGTATTGAGAATTTATTTTCATTACCCGAAGGCCATTTTTTGGTTCAACTTGCCTTTAACTTAATTTTCAAAAATCAAACATTTACTCAGATGAATAATAATAACAATAATAATAATACCAAAATAAGAATACCGTGTCATAATATAACATAATTTTTTCTTGTACCGGAAAAAAACACGGTAAGGTGAAGAACTTAAATTACTTGCGTCAAAAAATGTTTATTAATTCAATCACAAATTTTCCTTACACACAGCTAATAACTCGAATTTGTGTTAAATGAATTAAATATTGCGCTCACATACAATAATCAATTCAGATAAATAATATTGATTTTTTAAATGAAAAAAATCCTATCTTAATATTAAATAATTTTTATTTAGCTTGATAAAACAGAATGTTCCGATGGATCATTTGAAGTAGTTGAATCAAGTAATTTTTTTTTGTTATGCCAGGATATCAAATCTTTGCATCTGGATATATTTTCTTGTCCCAAAGAAAAACACAATTGATGTAAAAAATGTAAATTACTTGGTTACAGTATTTTTGGTTTATCCAATCAAAAATATTACATATTCGCAACTAATAACTCCGGTTGGTGTGGACCAAATAAAGTATTAAGATAAATAATATTAATTATTTCCAATTAATATTTGTGTCTTGCTGTTCGTAGAAATCCTGTATTCGAATGAAATAACTGTAACTAGTATCAATGAATTAGATTATTTGGACCAAACAACCGCTACCAAGAAAATGACTTCGGCGCAATTTCTGTTTTTGATCAATGCAAAGAAAAATCGATTTGTCTTAAATAAATGCCACTCAAGTAATCTCGTTTATTTGGATCGAATAAATTTTTTTAACAGTGTGGAAGTAAATATCGCCCAAAATTGGATGAAAAGAAATATTTCTTTAAAGTAACTAAAAAATAATCACACTGAGAAAAAAAATTGTTGAATGAACTAAATCTTTAGTTGCATACGCACGACTAAATATTTATTGAGTCTAACTAAATAATTAGTTTCTTGAATAATTCTGCGTTTCAGTTGACCAAAATATGATTCAGGCAAAAAATTTGGGTTTGTACAACTAAATATTTAGTCGTGCGTATGCGACTAAAGATTTAGTTCATTCAACAATTTTTTTTTCTCAGTGCAAACAAACGATTACAGTAGCTACGACTAGATCTTTTTTCTGGGTGTATAGATACGTCGATGCAGATATTTTTTTGAAAAAACAATATTTTGACTTTTTGGACAAAAGTTTAAGCACCCGAATAGTTACAAAATCGTCAATTTCATTTTATTTTTTCTACAATACAAATTTTCGTTTATGAGAGATAAAATGTGGCTATATTTTCGTGGAATGTTTGATATATCTGTTAAATATACAGATATAGCTGGAAAGGTAAGAAAATGATAATATTTTCGTCACGAGGCGCTGCAAGCGTCGCCAGACGTCGCTGACACATGGACAAATATACACATATACACTAGGGTGACCGCAATTTAGGTCGAACTTGAATTTTCGAATTCACCACGTAAAAACACAATCAAGATATTTAAAAAAAAATGTGTGCAAAGTTTGAAGGCGTTAAAATTTTTTTTAATTGTGCCTGTAAGGAGTTGAATTTTAAATGACAAAACACATGTATTTTGCTAAGATATAACACATTTATTTCTCAAACTCGTAATTGTGGTGAGAAAAATCTAAAACTAGGCACACATTTTGTACACACATCGATGTTCAAAACAGAATTTTTACAGATTTTCACAGGAATAATTTCTCATAAATACGCGCTTTACAAAGTCAGCCTCGAGGTCATTTTTTTGAATTTTTCAACTCTTTGCAACATATAAATTATTGCTGTAAAAATCTATAAAAATTATGTTCTGAACATCGATGTGTGTACAATATGTGTGCCTAGTTTTAGATTTTTCTCACCGCAATTACGAGTTTAAGAAATTAATATGTTATATCTCAGCAAGATACATGTGTTTTGTCATTTAAAATTCAACTCCTCATAGGCACCATTAAATATTTTTTTAACGCCTTCAAACTTTGCACACATTTTTTTTTAAATATCTTGATTGTGTTTTTACGTGGTGAATTCGAAAATTCAAGTTCGACCTTAATTGCGGTCACCCTAATATATATATATATGAAATTTTCGACATCGTCGCAGCCTCGGAATAACATTAGCCGGATAATGGTACGGCAATTAACGGTGTGGCGTGCATAAATCTTCGCGTGAAAGGAACAGGATGCCCCGTATTTAAATAAATAAGTGGCGTGCATTGTCCCTCCCCCTCCCCCCTCTCGCTTCTTCTCACACAGTGAGGATAGCGTCTCGGGCGAGGAGAGGGAAGGGGAGGGGTATAACAAGAGCAGAAGCTCTCTCTCGGACAGGCGTCACATCGTCTCGTTTTCGACGTCGTCGTCGTCGACGTCGTTTTCGTCTGAGACGTCGACGACGTACGCGCATCTCCGAGGAGGTACCATATTTTTCCCCTCAACTTTCTATATCTCTGATGTTGTCACTTTGGTTTACAACAACCACAAAAATGCACGATAGACGCGTGAAGAAAAAAAAATGTAAAACAGTCCCGGGAACGATGGAAAAGGGATTCCCAGACGCTCGGGGCAAAGTGGGGCAAAAATGGCCACATTTCGTTCTTGATGCTTCGGAAATGTTACCCGAATTTTTTCCACACCCGCGAATAACTTCCAATCGTTATTCTGTAATCGATACCGCGGAATTAGGATTGTTACCATTTTTACCATTGTTGGGAAATCGTTTTTTTCTCTCAGTCATTCATTTTGCCCCGGTATTCTCTGTGGACGTGTATATGGGGCATTCCATCCCAAATCGGACGGTTTGAAAAACTTTTTTTTTTATTTTTTCAATTTTTTTATATTTTTGAGTAAAGAAAAGGAATATTTTAATTAAGGAATTAATCGTATATGTAAGGTTTTCAAAAAAATACGTGAATAAATAAAAACTGTTGTTATTATTGTTCAAAAACAGACTTAACGATTGATTATTAATTTTAAGAACCTGTTAACAATATAAAAGTGTCAACCATAAATTCTAAATATTGAAAAAAATACTAAACACTAACAAAAATTGGGTCAAAATAAATTTTAAATATTGAAAAAAATACTATACAGTAACAAAAATTGGTATTCATAATAATTTATAAAAAAAAAGAATTTTTATTTTCAAAAACCGAAAAAAATCGTAGTTATTGAGGTCCCACGATTGGACTAGTCTTAAAAATTGTTGAATAGATAGATGTTTAAAACCAAAAATTATAAAAAAGAAATAAAAAATAGCACTCACTTTTTAAAACGCGATTTGAAGTTTAAAACTCAAAAAACTCATTCAAAAATATGTCGAATATTTTTGTGGTATTTTTTTCTGAAAAGGCCATAAAAAACAAAAACTATTTTAAAAAACTTTTAATTTGGACCATTATTAAAGAAGTTATGACCAAAATATCCAAAAAGAGCGGTTTTTTTGTTAATTCAATATCTTTTGAACGGATAATTAAAAAAAAACTCATCATTTAATGGGAAGGGTCTTTTGATGGGTGCTAAAAAATATTTAAAAAATTGAGGAAATAAAAAAAAAGTTTTTCAAACTGTCCGATTTGGGATGGAATGCCCCATATACATATATTGTGTTGGTTTTTGGGAGAAATGACGAATGGGCGATTATTTAAGCAGGTTCTTCTGACACATTTACGTCGGAGAAGGGAAAGAAAAATTTCTCGTCTTTTGTCGAACGAAAGTTTTCGTTGGTTGGGTGAAGCGAGACTAGGGAATGATACGAGAGACTCTGCCTGATTTTAGTTTCAATTCTGGGAATCTAAATGTCTTTAATATGGACAAAAAATTGTGTTTTGTCGACGTCTTTGAAAGCAGTGAGATATGGTTGTTTAAAAAAAAATTTTTGTTTATTTAACGAATTAATAATTAGAGACATATCAAATAAGCAATCAGTATCATTATTTGAAATATAATTTTATTCGATGCAGTTAAATGAAATTCTCACTGTTTTTTTTATACACTATCCTTTTAGTATTATTTAACTGTTTAGCTATAAATCAAATTCCGATTGTTTATCGATTCTTCAAAAAAATTACAAATACATGTATTTTTTAAATTTTTCTTCAATTTCGGACTATTTTCATAATTTTGTTCATGATTTAAGTTAATTTTTGAGCAATTATTGTCACGACCGTTTTTAAACGTTGTTCCTTTAACCTGAATTTAAAAAAAAGGTAGTGTAATAATAATTAATAATTAATTAATTGAATAATAAACAATTGAGTAATCAAATTCCACTTGCGAAAAATCTACAACAAATTATTTTTGTTTGTCACTAAATGTAAAATGAAAAAATTAAATTTCTGCGTCGATGATAAACCGAAACATGATATCGAACCGAAGGTTAATACTTCTTTATCAATTAATTGATTAAGAAGTATTAATACTATTAAATCATTTATATTTCGGTTTATTATACCTAGAAAAATTATTTTCCCTATCCCAACACTGGACAATGATTTTCCATGTGTTAATCAAGTGGCGAATCAAAATCCCATTCCATTCCATCGAATCATCAAAAATCTCGCATCAAATCATCGAAATCCCAGCCCAAAAAGCATTGCTTTTGAAAAAGCTGCACTTAGAAAACATGCACAAGGATTTGATAATTGTTAACAAATGTAAAGTTGAATATGGTGAAATTAATTATTTGTTAACATTTAATCTTTCTAATATATAAAAATCTCGTGTCACGGTGTTTGTGGTCGCATTCCTCCGAAACGGCTCGACCTATTTTTATGAAATTTGTTATGTATATTTGGTAGGTATGAGAATAGGTCGTCAAGTATATTTCATACCGCTAAGTGATTAGGGTGTCCCTATCAACAACATTTTTTTCTATTATGGCAGAACAACGTTTGCCGGGTTACCATAGAAAGGATTATCGTAACAACAGTTACCATGACGACGGTTTCTATGGCAACGGTTACCATGGCAACGCTTAGCATAGCAATGGTTACCATAGCAACGGTTACCATAGCAACGGTTACCATAGCAACAGTTACCATAACATCGGTTACTATGGCAACGGTGACCATAGCAAAGGTTATGATAGCAATGGTTACCATAGCAACGCTTAGCATAGCAATGGTTACCACAGCAACGGTTACCACAGCAACGGTTACCATAGCAACGATTACCATAACGACGGTTACCATAGCAACGCTAGGCATAGCAATGGTTACCATAGCAACGGTTACCATAGCAACGGTTACCATAACAACGGTTACAATGGCAACGGTGACCATAGCAACGGTGACCATAGCAACGGTCATGATAGCAACGGCTACCATAGCAACGGTTACCATAGCAACGCTTAGCATAGCAATGGTTACCAGAGCAACGGTTACCATTACCACTGTTGCTCAGCGTGGGTAGGTGTGGGTGGTGGTGAGGGCGAATTATTGTGGGGGTGGGTTTAGATACTGTTGTTACATGGGTGGGTGTGGATGATGGTTTGGGCACCGTGAGTGGTTGTAAGGGTGAGGATGGGTGTCAGTTGTGACATGGGTGTGTTGCTTAGCTTGGGTAGATGTGGGTGGTCGTGGGGATGGGGGGATGGGGATGAGTTGTTACATAGGTGAGTGTGGGTGTTACATTAAATACAGTCACTAGACTATAATTTTGAATTTACATTTATTACTATTCTAGAAATAATTTATATGGCAGAACAACGTTTGCCGGGTCAGCGAGTAAATTATATAAATTTTTTTAACAGTCAATAAATTATTTTGACACGAAATGAGATATTTCTTAACGACTAACAAATGTTGTAACAGTTAAGGAATGTTTGAGTAAAGGTGCCAATAAAGATATTTCTACAAACAAATTGTTTTCTCATCAAAGAGGAGGTCATACAAAAAAATTAAATTTCATCTCGCGACTAATGTATAGAAACCATGACCACAGTGGCACGTTTAAGGGGATGCGTGGCTGCGCATAAACTGAATTCATCCCCTACGTTCGCCACATCCTCGCGGATCGTCGATTCTCCCCAATGTGAAGTAGAAACAGACAGACAGAATCAGACAGACATAGAGCTAGAGAGAGAGAGAGAGAGAGAGAGAGAGAGAGAGAGAGAGAGAGAGAGAGAGAGAGAGAGAGAGAGAGAGAGAGAGAGAGAGAGAGAGAGAGGGAGGGAGGGAGGGAGGGAGGGAGAGAGCGAGAGAGAGAGGGAGAGGGAGAGAGAGAGAGAGAGAGAGAGAGAGAGAGAGAGAGAGAGAGAGAGAGAGAGAGAGAGAGAGAGAGAGAGAGAGAGAGAGAGAGAGAGAGAGAGAGAGAGAGAGAGAGAGGGAGAGATTGTCCAAAGCTGGTATGTAACATGCTTCGAGGGGATTCTATGGCGTCATGACGCTCGTACGAGGCAAAGAGCACAGTGATTGGCCACTCGAGGAGTGAGAAAAATAATTCAGTCATTGGCACAACCGAGTGTCTTTTGCGGCAAAGGAATTCACCCCGGCGCCAATAAATCGTCGAAGGGCCAATGACTGCAACAATTTTTGTCATATATATATATAGATATAAATATATACTTCAGCAGGGTCGACTCGTGTGCGATCTATCGAAAGATATTCATGGGGTTGACGCTGCCGGACGAGTCGCTTTTGCCACCCCCGTCAAAACGCCAACGCCGAATTCTCTCTCTCTTCCTCTCTCTCCCCCCACCCCTTCCTCACCCTATCAACCATAACCGACCCGTCACGAATGTCTTATTGATTGAACACCCACCCCCAACCCCCTCCCCATAAGGGCGATGATGGCAAGGGGGATGACGATCTTCAACCCCCTTTGAGATTTTCTTTTTTTTTCCCTCTTATTTACCGCAAATAATTCGCTGCTCTGAAAATCTCAAAAATGAAATTGAGTACAAAAAAAATTATGAATTAATGTTCGATAATTCGTCGATTGGGAGTTTATGGTTTTTGAATTTGAAAGAAAAATTAACAATATTTTGAATTCAGTGGTTTTGACACTTTTGGATATTTTTTGTGAACGAAAAATATTTTGTAAATAAACAAATAAATGTAAATAAATTTGTAATGAATAAAATAATGAGCTCAGCCTTAAATGTTAAATCCTCACGGATCTCGAAGCTTATTTAGGAAAAAGGGATTTTTTTTCACCATAATTTTCGTTATTCATTCCTTTTCCATTTATTACGAAGTCAAGCTCTTCTCCGTGAATTCTGTTTTGTGGAAAAAAATGGTTCACACCCTTTGACATCCGGAGCCACCCTTCTGCTTCTCGCGGCGAGCTTGATGGTTTTTTTCTTCTCGTCCGCATCGAGGAACTTCCATTTATCAGGATTTTCCTAGCTTGACCGATGAATCAAGTGCGTAATGCATTTCCTTTTTTTTATCTCTACAACTTTTCTGAATTCTCGTTGCGTGGCTCGTTTGAGCACGATAGAAGGATTTACTTTAATGCGAGAGGAGGATTTACTTTAACCCAATTCAGAATTCGAATTCCAATTAAGAATTCGCCCTTTCTGCGTTTCCTTGAAATTTTGTAGAGCAACATTTTTCTCGTTCAATAGAAGAATTTCAGCCTTGTCGATTCTCCAGAAAACGTCATTTTTTGCTTCAAAATGTATTTTTCAAATTTTGTTGCTTCATGAGTTGAACAATCTTTACAGATAATTATTGAAATAATGCAGAAAAAAATTACTTTTTTCAAACTTCATTTTTTAATCTCTCTCTCCCTCTCTCTCTCTCTCTCTCTCTCTCTCTCTCTCTCTCTTTCTGTGTGGGGAAAAAAAATCAATTAAAATGATTTGAATAATTTTAAGGAATAATTGCGATGATTTTAATTATTTGGAAATATAATTGCCAATGAAACTCGACTGATTTCAATAAAAAATTGTAGATGGGTGCAAAGATTTGAAGAGAAAATAAAGATGGGTGGAGGTCGAAGAGTCGACTAACCAATATTTCGAACGGCCGAAATCCCGAATTTCACGATTACGAGCGTTCGAATAACGAAGCGCCGAAATCCCGAGCGCCAGAAAAGCGAAAGCGGAGAGAGCCGCCCCATGCGTAAGAGAGAGAGAGATGCGCCTCCTCTCTCTCTTACGCATGGGGCGGCTCTCTCGACTTTCTCTTTTCTGGCGATCGGGATTTCGGCGCTTCGTTATTCTAAGGCTCGTAATCGTAAAATTCGGGATTTCGGCCGTTCAAAATATTGGTTAGTCGACTCTTCGACCCCCACCCATAATGATAATTATGATAACAAATAAATAGGAATTATACAGAGGAGAAAATAAAATAAATATCGATGATTTATCGATTATCAATGATTCATGTGATTCGTATGATATTATATTATAACGAGATTCCGGATACTGCCAATTGGTAATCAATGCATATATACTCGCCGACCAAGTCTCCTCAAGCGTCATAATCATCATCGTCGTCATCATCATTATCGTCATGAAACCCGCCATCGTTACCTCGGCTCATCATTGTCCTTCATCGATCGTAACAATAATCGTTATCTCCGTCCTGTATATTCTACACACCCGACCCATCTATATCGTCTACATATATGTACATCTATATCTGTATATGGGGCATTCCATCCCAAATCGGACAGTTTGAAAAACTTTTTTTTTATTTCCTCAATTTTTTTATATTTTTTAGTACCCATCAAAAGACCCTTCCTGTTGAATTTTGAGATTTTTTTGATTACCCGTTCAAAAGATATTAAATTAACAAAAAAAAACCCTCCTTTTTTGGTATTTTGGTCATAACTTCTTTAATAATGGTCCAAATTAAAAGTTTTTTTTTCAAAATTGTTGTCTTTTTATGGCCTTTTCAGAAAAAAATACAACAAAAATATTCGACGTGTTTTTTTAATGTTTTTTTAGTTTTAAACTTTGAATCGCGTTTTTAAAGGTGTGTCATTTTTGATTTTTTTAAAAAATTTTGTTTTGAATATCTATCTATTCAACAATTTTTAAGACTGGTCCGATCATGGGATTTCCATAACTACTATTTTTTTCCATTTTTGAAAAATAATTATTTTTTTTACATTAATTATTATGAATACCAATTTTTGTTACTGTATAGTATTTTTTAAATCATTTTGAATCATTTTCGACACTTTTTCATTGTTAACAGATTTTCAAAATTAATAATTAATCGATTAGCAAATAACAACAGTTCAAGAATTGTATGAGTGGGCATCGAACCTGAATAGTCTATCGAATATTGCTGTCAAATTTTCACATGAGAAACATTATTCAGATGCAAAAAAAAGATTTTATTTGCGATAAAATACTGCGAAGTAAATCACAGGGGGACGCAAAAATTTCATTCAATTATTCCAATGAGCAACCCCACACGGAAATATAATATACCGGAAAATATATTTTTCGATATACGTAAAAATATGTTTAAAATATATTTGAAGTGTACATTATATGTTCTAAATACATTTTAGATGTATCTAAAATATATATCAGATATATATTAAATATATAATATGTATATTCCATATAAGAAATATACTCAAAAATATATTCGTGATAAGTACATTTTCGGCAGAAAATATTTCTTTGAAATATATATTAAATATATTTTAGATATATGATTATTGTGCATAGAAATATATTTTTTGATATATGTAAAAACATATATTGTGTACATGTAAAGATATATTAAAATTATATCGAAAACATATAAAACGTACACTCAATATATATGTTTGATGCATTTAGTATATATCTTAAATATATTTTTTACATGTATATTGTGTATATTTAAACACCAATTAATAATGTATCTAAAATATATAGAACATGCACTCAATATATATGTTTGATATATTTAGTATATATCTTCGATACATTTTTTATATTTATATTGTAATATTTTTAAAAAGATTAAAAATATACCTAAAATCATATTTGTAATACATACATTTTCGGACAAAATATACTTAATATATCCAAAAATATATTTTCCGTAATATTTGCCGATATATTTTATTTCCATGTGGGACGGAAACGTATTGGCAAAGGAATATTCTGATTCAGGAAATAATCGAATCTGTAAGGTTTTTAAAAAAATACGTGAATAAATAAAAACTGTTGTTATTGTTGTTCATAAACAGACTTAACGATTAAGTATTAATTTCAAGAACCTGTTGACAATAAAGGAATGTGAAAATGAATTCTAAATTTTGAAAGAAATACTAAACAGTAACAAAAGTTGGTATTCATAATAATTTATTTTTAAAAAAATTATTTTATTTTCAAAAATCGAAAAAAAAATAGTAGTTATGGAAATCCCACGATCGGACTAGTCTTAAATATTGTTAAATAGATAGATGTTTGAAAAGAAAAATTTAAACAAAAATAAAAAATGCCCCTCACACTTAAAAATGCGATTTAAAGTTTAAAACTAAAAAAACTCATTCAAAAACACGTTGAATATTTTTGTTGTATTTTTTTCTAAACTGGCCATAAAAAAGCAAAAATTTTGAAAAAAAACTTTTTATTTGAACCATTATTAAAGAAGTTATAACCAAAATAGCAAAAAAGAGCGGTTTTGTTGTTAATTTAATATCTTTTGAATGGGTAATTAAAAAAATCTCAAAATTTAACAGGAAGGATTTTTTGACGGGTACTAAAAAATATAAAAAAATTGAGGAAATAAAAAAAAAGTTTTTCAAACTGTTCGATTTGGGATGGAGTGCCCCATATATTTATGTTTTCTCGGATGTGATAATGGTCGGATCACAAACGATATGTGCACGTCATCGTAGAACAGGAGAATCGTTGACGTCGTGCAATCATCGTTTCTTGTTGTTAAATACATTAATGAGAATCGAGATCTGCTCAAAATATTAAAAAATAAATACGTCCAAAAAAACCGGACTAAAATATCCCAAAATAAAAATATCCTCAACTCAAAAAAACTTGATACCAGAATATCCAATTACAAAATTAATCATCTATTTAATATCCAAATAAAATAATTATCTTTTAAATAATATCCGGATACAAAAATATTTCCAATCTTATAAATTTTGTCTTATAAATTTCATAATCCTATTAATTTTACGAATAATAATTTTTCAATAAAATAAGTAACGAGCATTTTTTTTCTGACACTCGTAAAAGAAGAAAACACCCAAAAAATGTATCCATAAATGAGTAAAAATAAATTTATGGTCGTTATGAAAAATTGATTGAAGCTAAATGTTTATTCAAAAACAGAGCTAATAATAAGTATTCAAAAAATGCTTCCAAAAATCACGCCAACTATTTTTAAAACGAAAAAAAAAATGATTACAATATCATCATTAAAATATTTCGGAAAATCAATTGTCCAAAATAATGATTATATTGCAACTCAAAAAATATCATTTACAATAATCATGACTTCCTAAATTTAAGATTAGTCGCTCTAAACTGTGACTAATTTTCAATAAATTCAATCATAATTAATTAAATTTAATTCAATCATAATCCAATGCAATAATCAAATTCAATGATAATTAACCCAATAACAAATATCCAGCAAATTTTCAAACCTCACCCGAAAATACTTACTGATTCTTGCTATTGCTTCTGAATTTGGAGTAATTAAGGAACAAGCTAATCATTCAGCACATATTTAGTAATCGTTTTTAACGAACAACATTTATGGAAGAATTTATTTAAAAAAAAAGCTCCTCTCATAATTATTCCATATCAAGGAATTCTATATTTCCCGTGTAGAAATTTTGGTAGGGAAAAACTTCTGCCCCTGACTTGCCCTCCCTAACTTATGTAGGGAAATGATCCGCTCATCCTAACAGGCCCTGTTGTGCCATGTAACACCTGGCTGGCCATTTTCGGATCCGGTGGTCATGATCAGGGCCCTATGGCGATATGATCCGGCCCTAGCACATCCTGATCAGGCCCCTAAGATTTTTAGAAGCATGCCCTTAAAGGCCCTGATCACGGCCATGAAGTTCCCGATCATACACCGAAGCGCTTTTTCAACAATTCGTTTTTACGAGGTACTCCTTTTTCAATGCATGCATCTCATTATTTATTTCGAGGCAACCCTTTCTTAGGGTACGCTTTTCTTTTGGCAATCCTCGAAGAGAATATTAGATTCCGAGTGAACGGAAATTCTCTACGAGAATTAAATAAATAAGTACAATTACATAAGACGGCAGGAACTATCCTTGTAGGGATTCTTCCGACACCGACTTCTGCTAACATCCGTGCTCGCACCCGTCTATATAAGCATACTGAACAGATTATCCGTATGGGAGTTCAACGGTTGCTGTCCTGCGACATCTCGCGCCAAGTCTCGGAACTAACGCGATGCGGTTCGTGGTGATAATAATAATAATCCTCTGCCTACGTAACGAACTTGTGACAGGCGCACAATTGCTTGTTATTCTCGCGGGATAAAAGTGATAATGTAAATAATAATTAAATAATAATAATAATAATCATAACAATAAACGAGGCAATGATTGTTAATTTATTATTATTGTTATTGCTATTATTGGTATTTATTATTATTATTATTATTATTATTATTATTATTATTATTATTATTATTATTATTATACTACTGAAAGCCGATATACAAATATTTTTTTTTAAATAAATACTCAGGACAATCCAATAGTTTTCACATCAGAGCCCTGCCAGGGTAATAAAACAAAAATATGTTTTGCTTAAAATTGTAAAAATAACATCGTCGGAAACTGTTCATATTCTGATCATGCAGGGCACTGGTAATAAGTGATTATTTCAATGTAATAACTAGGGACCAGGTCGTTAAGTTCCATGTCAGGGCCCTGCCAGGAAAATCGGATCAGGCAGGGCGGATCAGGGGCAAGAATCAACTAATGGTTGCCCTATCACATTTCTACACGGGTTATTCCTTTTTTTAGAATCCTCTCGATCCTTAATTCAGTTAGAAGCTCTTGCCATTAGGTGATGAACGTTATCCAAGAGATTCTCGCATCGTGCCAGTAAACAGCAGCAGCATTCAATACTCACGCCTCATTGTGACCCACTTGACGTTTTTGTTATTCGCCGTCTCGATGTATACGATGGCAAACGACCAGAGAGAGAGAGAGAGATAGAGAAAGAGAGAGAGGAGAGAGAGAGAGAGAGAGAGAGAGAGAGAGAGAGAGAGAGAGAGAGAGAGAGAGAGAGAGAGAGAGAGAGAGAGAGAGAGAGTGAGAGAGAGAGAGAGAGAGGGGGGGGGGGGAGGAATATTGGACAGGATAACGATGAGAATGAAAGAAGCTGACAAAAAAGCCCCGAAGAAGGGATCTCCATTGTCATCTTTTTTCCTCTCATTTTATTTTTTTAACCGAACGCCCCATTGTTTGGTTAATTATTCGTTTTGGCGTTTAAACAGCCGCGAGATTTCACCAAACGGGTGCTCTTGGCATCAAGACTATACATATACCCATCTATATGGGTCATTCCATGTCAAATCGACCAAGAGTTGGAATCGACCAAAATTAAAAGATTAGTCCAAGGTATTATATAGAAAAAATTTTAACGAAAAAATTCAATGATGAGCGTGGATTTACACGATTTTTAAAAATTCAAAAATTCATATTTTTTGAAAGAACAAAAAACACCTTTTTGAAAATTTCAGGGTCTTTTAAGATCACTAAGGTAAATGACCCAATTATTGAACAGCTGAGGATCTGGGAATTGAATTCGGTGAGAATAAAATATAAAATCAAGAAAAAAACCATCGCTTTCATGTTCAAATGATACTTTGGTATTTTTACTTTCGAAAAATCACCCTTTAAATGATTTTTAAATTATTTCAAATGAAAAAAAAAGAATCAAAATGTGAAACGTGCAAATGTCCCAATTATTGAACACGGGAAGTGCCTGTGTCCCTGATATTGAACAGGCATGTCCCAGTTATCGAACACTCTCGAGATTTCTTTTTCCGTTCTGAAAATATTATTTTGGGTACAATATTAAGAGATAAAAGCAAAATCTTGAATAATCTGTTATTAATCATGTAAAAATACGAAAATATATATTTAGTCTCTTTTGACAGGTTTTTGGTTCATTCGCATTTGGTTTATTTTTGCTTTTCAACTCGAATTTTATTTCATTTTTATTTTCAGCTTCCTCGTTTTTTACGTTCCGTTTTTGTTTGATTTTGTCGCAGCTTTCTTGTTTTTCAACTGAAATATCGGAGAGCAAAAAATATTGAGCATTACATTCGTATTTTTAGGTTACATTTAGGTTACATTCTCTTTTTACTTTTCTCTTTATGTTTATTGCACGAGAATACAAATAAAAAATATATTTGACGATCTCAGAGTTATTATTAACAGAATAGAGGTAAGTTTATTCAGGAACTTACAGTTTTTGTTCAATTTAAAAAAGTATCCTCTTCAAGACGAATTCAGAACGATTTTTCGTAACCATAATAGTTTCCGAGATATTTAAAAAATAAACTTGAAAGTTTTGAAAAATTGTGAAACTTTGAAATTCGGATGACCTTAAAAAAAAAATAGAAAATCCCTTGGGTAGAACTTTGTTTTGTTGATAACGAAAACTTCTGACCAAGTTTCATCGAAATTGAAAGCGGTCGATTCCAACTCTTGGTCGATTTGACATGGAATGACCCATGTATATGTATAGTTTTTTAGCAACGACGTCGTTGGGGGTTTGCGACACCCCGGGCTGTCAAGAGACCGTGAACAGTGGCGATTTAAAGTGAAGGGAACAAAGGAGAAAGTGGCGAAGAGAAAGAGAGAGAGGATGAGGGAATGAGGAGAGAAAAAAAACGGGGAAAAAGGAGAGAGAGAGAGATTGCCTTTTGCTCTCGATTGTATTTTTGTTTGTTTCCCTCTCGTTGAGGGATTTAATATCATTGGGGTAGGTTACGATCGAATTTCTATGGGTATTCTACTTCTCGTTTCTCTCCTTACAATAACGTTATAGTTGTTCACTGCCTTGAGATTTGACGATTCATTGTCGGAGCGAAAAGGGCGTAACTTTGTCAATTCAGCGCACAGAGCCGCGTCGATCCCCGGACCTTTTGCACAGAGAGTTTTCTAAGTGCACAAGGGGAATTACATTTGGCTCGAGACTCCCCCAACGAGAGAAAACCAACCGAGCAAACGATTCTGCGGCTCTTAAATATGTATATATTTCAAGATATACGAGAAATTTGGTTTTGAAGGAATTCCCGTGTGAAAAATAGTTAGGGAAGCCCTAATAATAATCGGGGCCCGGGTCGGCCTAAATGTGGAATCCCTAATATGATTTTCCCGGGTTCAGCCTGAAAAGGCCCCGATAAGTCAATTAGAGGTTTTCCCATTTAAAATTCAATAGGGCCTTAATAGGTAAATCGAGGCAGGGCCCGGTCTGGATTAAATAGGTTTTCCAGTTTTGAATTCAATAGGGCCTTGATAGGGAAATCAAGGCGGGCCCAGTCTGGATTAAATAGATTTTCCAGTTTTGAATTCAATAGGGCCTTGATAGGGAAATCAAGGCGGGCCCAGTCTGGATTAAATAAGTTTTCCAGTTTCAAATTCAATAGGGCTCTGATAGGGAATTCAAGGCAGGGCCCGGGTTTAAATAGGTTTTCCAGTTGGAAATTCAATAGGGCTCTGATAGGGAATTCAAGGCAGGGCCCAGTCTGGTTTAAATAGGTTTTCCAATTTAAAATACAATAGGGCCCTGATAGGGAAATCAAGGCAGGGCCCGGTCTGGTTTAAATAGGTTTTTCAGTTTAAAATTCAATAGGGCCTTGATAGGTAAATCGAGGCAGGGCCCGGTCTGGATTAAATAGGTTTTCCAGTTTTGAATTCAATAGGGCCTTGATAGGGAAATCAAGGCGGGCTCAGTCTGGATTAAATAGGTTTTCCAGTTTTGAATTCAATAGGGCCTTGATAGGGAAATCAAGGCGGGCCCAGTCTGGATTAAATAAGTTTTCCAGTTTCAAATTCAATAGGGCTCTGATAGGGAATTCAAGGCAGGGCCCGGGTTTAAATAGGTTTTCCAGTTGGAAATTCAATAGGGCTCTGATAGGGAATTCAAGGCAGGGCCCAGTCTGGTTGAAATAGGTTTTCCAATTTAAAATACAATAGGGCCCTGATAGGGAAATCAAGGCAGGGCCTGGTCTGGTTTAAATAGGTTTTTCAGTTTAAAATTCAATAGGGCCTTAATAGGTAAATCGAGGCAGGGCCCGGTCTGGATTAAATAGGTTTTCCAGTTTTGAATTCAATAGGGCCTTAATAGGGAAATCAAGGCGGGCCCAGTCTGGATTAAATAGGTTTTCCAGTTTTGAATTCAATAGGGCCTTGATAGGGAAATCAAGGCGGGCCCAGTCTGGATTAAATAGGTTTTCCAGTTTCAAATTTAATAGGGCTCTGATAGGGAATTCAAGGCAGGGCCCGGGTTTAAATAGGTTTTCCAGTTGGAAATTCAATAGGGCTCTGATAGGGAATTCAAGGCAGGGCCCAGTCTGGTTTAAATAGATTTTCCTATTTAAAATACAATAGGGTCCTGATAGGGAAATCAAGGCAGGGCCCGGTCTGGTTTAAATAGGTTTTTCAGTTTAAAATTCAATAGGGCTCTGAACGATTTTCCTTGTCGGGCCCCTGTATTGATTCGGGAAAATTAATCGGGCCCCTATGAATCCCCTAACAAAATATTCACACGGGTTTTTGCGAAATTTCGACCATTCTTGAGGTTTCAAAAAAATCGTCATCTTTGTTTTCAACTTTCTCAATGATCGTTTGAAAAATTCGGACAAATGAAGGCGTTCTTCGTTATCCAACGAATTTTTTCGACAAATCATACCCCTTAACGTTTGTCAGAATACAGATAAAAATTTTCGTCACCATTTTCTCGGCGAATTCATTCGAATCGATGTTTTTTTGGAATTTTCTAAAAAATTTTATGAGTACCATCATTGAAATAATGGAGTCAATCCCCATATTTCAAGTCCGTCCATGATACGTTGATTTAAGAGAGTGAGTCGTGAATCCTCAGTATATCGATTACCGACGTTTTTTTAGGAAATTGAAAAAAATTAAAGAACTCCCATTTTTCAAGTCTGTCCATGATATATTGATTTAAGAGAATGTGTTGCGAATCCTCAGAATATCGATTTCTGACGTTTTTTAGAAAATAAAAAAAAAAAAATTCAAATTAAGAAAGAGGAAATTCTTCGTTGCAAATGTGACATTCAAAATTGGTTTTGATTTTGTATCATTTGAAATTCCCAATTTTTCAACCTTCAGTATCGTAAAGTAATTGGAATAAAAAAAGCTTTATGAGTTATTCAATTCAAAAGACGAGAAGCATCGTCGAGTAATCCTCGAAATCCAACGAGCACATCATCGTCTTGATTAAACTCATAAGATATTCCAAATCACCAAAATGAGACTTTTCCTCGCAATAACGAGAATACAATTTTGACTTTATTAAAAACCATTCGGTTTGCGGCGCTGATGATCCAATGAAAATAAATCTCAATGATGACGTCTTTCTCGCGCGGAAATTACGGTAATGAGAGAAAAAAAAGGTCGGGACAAAGTTGGCCCCGCATGAAATAATATTCACTTTCATATCTTGAGAAAAGAAATGGAAGACCGAGAAGAAGTTGTAAAATAAAAGCATGGCAATGTCGAGAATCGTCCGGAATTTTGATCCAGATTGATCAAGATTAACCAAAACCTAATTCTATTTTATGTGAGATGTCTGAAATTTGATGATTATCCAGAGACTTTTTGTAATTCAATTGATTCTGATCTCGAGATCTTTGGATATCTAAAATCTTTAGATTTCTAAAACTAGATTATAGATCTCGAGATCTAGATCTCCAGATCTCGATCTTTAGATATCTAAAATTAATTGTTTCGAGATTTATTTTTTAAAATAGAATTTTCTTTTACAGCTCATAGATCATTCATCATTAATCAGCTCATAGATCTATAGATCATTCTGATTCAGTTCGATCGAGAAAAATCGTATGTGAAGTGATTTGTATACAAAATATCTGATATTATTTAGATCCCAAAGGATAAATCCCTAACGATTATATAGAATCTGGGGTCTCAAATTTTATGGATTCATTTTTCGATCTAGATCCTGGTGACGCGTACGAGATCGATATCCGGAAACTTGCGATCGAGAAATCTAAAGTGTTTTGGATCTATGTATTTAGAACAATAGGATCTGTCCCCGACGATCATTCAGATGTGCTGTCCAAGATCTAGAATTTTATAGATCCAGCAATCATCACCAGATCTATAGATCATTTAGATCTAGATTCTTCCGCGAGTAAAATATTTAAAGTAGATCCTAAATTGCTCCAGATCTACGCAGATCATTTCTATCAAAACTCATGCGATTTAGCATGAAATTCGAATTAATCCAGATCTAGTGATACACAATTTTTAAGGGTTGTTTACGATTTAACAATTCAAGAAATCAAGGAATCCAAAAAAAAATTGATCTATATTTTTAAAACAATAGGATCTGTCCTTAACGATCATTCAGATATGCTGTCCAAGATCTAGAATTTTATAGATCCAGCAACCATCACCAAATCTATAGATCATTTAGATCTAGATTCATCCGCGAGTAAAATATTTAAAATAGATCCTAAATTGCGCCAGATCTACGTAGATCATTTCTATCAAAACTCATGCGGTTGAGCATGAAATTCGAATTAATCCAGATCTAGTGATACATAATTTTTAAGGGTTGTTCACGATTTAAAAATTCAATCAATTTAGTAATCCATAATCACAATTTCTATCATGACTAAATTCGGTGATTAATTTCACCCCGGTTTACCAATTTTGTCACGGCTCATGCACCATATATTCATTGTCCGAATCGCCAGGGGATGATTTTTCAGGGGTTGATATGGTTCACCGTGAGCCTGCGAGAAATCTCGCAGAGGCTTCTCTATCTCCCTCTCCTTCGGTATCATCTCACTGTCTCATTGCTAATCCAGCGCATATAGTTTATACGTCATTAAACCGATGGGGGGTTGATGGGGGGTTGATGGGGGGTGGGTTTGCGGCACGCGAGGAATCCGCGAACGTCACGTCGTATATTGGCGCTCGATATGCCCCGGGGCGAGATGCACCAGTGTGTATGTACGAGGGCAAAAGGGTCGCTGCAACCCTCCCGTTCGCTGTCACGTCGAATCATCCCCCTTCCGTCTCAACGGGAGATATGACAGTCGAGTTTCGTCTAGCGCGTGGCCGAGGCTTTTTCTGCGATCCTGCCGACAGAAATCGAGATTAAATGCTCGAAAAATGCCGCAAGGGCGAAGAAAGAAGAAGCAAAAGAATGAGGAATCCGAAGGGTGAGAAATAAAAAGAAAAAGTGGACCAGTCCCTTTGTCCGTATTTTCGGATTCTCCTTCATCTTAAGCAGGGTTGCAAATAATGCATTACTTTTTTTAGTGCTTTTGCATTTTCATTAACCATTAACCATTAAATTTCAATGGTTAATGGAAATTATTTTCATTAAACATTAAACTTCAATGGTTAATGGAAATTGTTTTCATTAACCATTAAAATTGGATGGTTAATGGAAATTATTTTTATTAACCATTAAAATGTAATGGTTAATGGAAATTATTTTCATTAACCATTAAAATTCAATGGTTAATGGAGATTATTTTCATCAACCATTATAATTTAATGGTTAATGAAAATTATTTTCATTAACTATTAAAATCTAATGTTTAATGAAAATTATTTTCATTAACCATTAACCATTAAAATGTAATGGTTAATGGAAACTATTTTCATTAACCATTAAAATTTAATGGTTACTGGAAATTGTTTTCATTAACGATTAAAATTTAATATTTAATGGAAATTATTTTCATTAACCATTAAAATTTAATGGTTACTGGAAATTGTTTTCATTAACGATTAAAATTTAATGGTTAATGGCAATTATTTTCATTATCCATTAAAAAGTAATGGTTAATGGAAACTATTTTCATTAACCATTAAAATTTAATGGTTAATGGAAATTGTTTTCATTAACGATTAAAATTTAATAGCTAATGGAAATTATTTTCATTAACCATTAAAATGTAATGTTTAATGGAAATTATTTTCATTAACCATTAACCATTAAAATGTAATGGTTAATGGAAACCATTTTCATTAACCATTAACCATTAAAATTTAATGGTTAATGGAAATTATTTTCATTAACCATTAAAATGTAATGGTTAATAGAAATTATTTCCATTAACCATTAAATGTTAATGGTTAATGAAAATGCAATTGCTTTCAAAAAAGTAATGCACCATTTGCAAACCTGCCAATTACAATGTAGTGTGTAATAGCAAAAATTTCCATTACCCACTGCAATGTAATGTATAATGGACAAAACTTTGATTGCAATTTTGGGAATGGAAAAATATAGATGAATAAATTATTGCAGTTTTGCATTACATTTTATTGACTTAGGACTTAGATTTTTAGAATTATAATATAGATGCTTTTTAGAATTTAAGGTACCTGAAAATCTAAGTACTAAGTCCATAAAATGTTATGCAAAATTGCAATAATTTATTCATTTATATTTTTCCATTCCCAAAATTGCAGCCAAAGTTTGGTCCATTGCACATTACATTGCAATGGGTAATTGAAATTTTTTCTATTACACACTACATTATAATGGGCAGGGCTGCAAATAATGCATTACTTTTTTAATGCAATTGCATTTTCATTAACCATTAAATTTTAATGGTTAATGGAAAATATTTCTATTGACCATTAAATTTAAATGGTTAATGGAGATTAATTTCATCAGCCATTAAAAAAGTAATAGTTAGTGAAAATAATTTCCATTAGCCATAACAAAAGTAATGGTTAATGCATTACTTTTTCATTAAAAATTTCAGAACCCTGAACTTAAGGGATGAATTCATGTCTAAAATTTGCGCAGAAATCATTCACTTCTCATCTGCATTATTTTTTCTACCCTTAAAGGGCTTGATTTGGAACCTAATTTCTCCTAGCCTAACTTATTGTTAATCTTAGGGGTGGAAAATCGGTACCAATTTTTTTTTTTTAAATCTGCACTCGTCCTCTGCGAGCAGCATCTCCCATCGCCGATACACGAGGTCTTGGGTAAGGTGGCAAAGAAGAGAAAGTGAGAGGAGGTTGCAAATGGAGGTTAGGGGATGATAGAGTAGAATGGCTGAGGGCGGAGTGACCTGGGGATGAGGAGAGGTGAGCGCGGAGAGCGAAGAAAGCAGCGCCGTTGCAAAGGGCATCATTCTAATTGCCCCGGACTTCCTTTCATCCCCTTTGTGAGATTCCACCCCTCCGGCCGAAGGAACGGGAAACGCCGAGGCTCTTCCTCTTTTCCACCCTTAGCTGGGTATTCCCACCCCCGCTCTCTCTCTCTCTCACTCGCTCCTAAGTCATTTCTGCGATTAATTTTTCCTTCCAATTTGCACGCGGCAGTAATTAAGAGGGGGTGGTTTCGGGCCGCGGGACTTCGGAGGGGGATGAAAACGAGAGGACGCCTCGGTACATCATCCAAGACCGAGAAACCTGTGCGGGAATGAGTCTGTGAATTCTCCATCCTTCTCTCTCTCTTTCTCCGAGATTCCTTCGAAACAATGGCGGACCCAGTTCTCATGTATTCGACGATTTAAGGGTGTGTGGGGGTGGGTGAAAAGCGCCGCGAACGGGACGCGTAAACTATCTACCTTTCGCCATTGTTGCCGAATCTCTAGGACCTCTTATTACCCCTCCATCCCTCTTCCGTTCACTTTAACATTTAAATTGATTAGCATCCCTTAATCTTCGTGTGTGACCAATCGAGAATTAAGGGTGAGTTTCGTGTTTCCAGCAAACAAGGATATTTTTTGCAACTAGTTTGTTTCTTGTGAACTTTTTTTCGAATGACTTTTTTCCGAATTCCTTTAAATTTATTTGGGCTAAAAAATATTTTTCACAGGGTGAAGGGTGTAGGGGATGAAAAATGTTCGATGAAAGGGTTACGAAGATTTTCAAATGGGAGGTAAACGCGAAATCGTCGGGGTGGAAAAAATTGTTGGACGAGAGAGAGACGCCGGGAAAAAAAATAGTAGAGAGGAGGCAACGTCGAAAGAAAAGGGTGAATCAACCCTCTCGCTATTCTACATATATATGACTGACGGACTGAGGATGAAGAATGACGGAATGAGTGAAATATTCGTGCGGCAGATCCCAAACAATTTTTTTTTACCATTTACAAAGGTTGAGAAGAATCTCCATTCCTCTTTCGAATTTGATAATGAGCTAAAAAAAAACCATTTCGAGCAACGTAAAACCAAAAAGACGAGAAGAAAAAAATTCATGGAAAAATTGATGGCATAAAAAAATCTTTTGGATTAAATCATATTTAAGAATCCCTTTCTTTTTTCGAATTTAATTCGAATTTCAGGCAATCCAATAAAAAAAATGGATCAAAAGCAACGGAATGAAAAAAAATAATTTAAATTCAAAATTTGCGTTCCTCTTTCTTATTATTTGTGAATATGTTAAAATTGTGAAAAAGCGATTCGCCAATTTCGAATTCACATGATTCTTTATCACTTTACATGTCAAAAAAATCTTTCCCCAACAAATTCAAAATTTTTTGAAATACTTTGTCAAATAATTCTAACCAGGGTTGCAAAATTTTTAATGAAAAAGTAATGGATTAACCATTACTTTTTTAATGGCTAATGAAAATAATTTCCATTAACCATTAAATTTTGATGGTTAATGAAAATTAATTTCATTAGCCATTAAAAAAGTAATGGTTAATGGTTTATGAAAATGGTTTAATGATTTAATGGTTAATGAAAATTGAATGGTTAATTTAATGGGAAATTATTTTCATTAACCATTAAAATGCAATTGCATTAAAAAAAGTAATGCATTATTTGCAACCCTGCCCATTACAATGTAGTGTGTAATAGAAAAAATTTCCATTACCCATTGCAATGTAATGTGTAATGGACAAAACTTTGATTGCAATTTTGGGAATGGAAAAATATAGATGAATAAATTATTGCCATTTCGCATTACATTTTATTGACTCAGGACTTAGATTTTCAGGTACCTTAAATTCTCAGATGCATCTATATTATTATAGCAATGTAATGTGTAATGGACAAAATTTTTGATTGCTATGTTGGGAATGGAAAAATTTAGATGAACAAATTATCGCAATTTTGCATTACATTTTATTGACTTAGGACTTAGATTTTCACCTTGAATTCTAAGAAGGATCTATTTTATAATTCTAAAAATCTAAGTCCTAAGTCAATAAAATGTAATGCAAAACTGCAATAATTTATTCATCTATATTTTTCCATTCCCAAAATTGCAATCAAAGTTTTGTCCATTACACATTACATTGCCATGGGTAATGGAAATTTTTTCTATTACACACTACATTGTAATGGGTTTCAAATAATGCATTACTTTTTTTAATGCAATTACATTTTCATTAACCATTAACCATTAAATTTTAACCATTGAATTTGAACCATTAAATCTTAACCATTAAATTTTAACCATTAAATTTTAACCATTAAATTTTAACCATTAAATTTAATGGTTAATGAAAATGCGAATGCATTAAAAAAAAGTAATGCATTATTTGCAACCCTGTTACTAACTAATTTTTTTTTCAACTTTTGCTTCAGTGTCGTCTGGTTAGATTTTTTAAATAAAAAAAATATATTTTATATTTTAAAAACAATAGGGTTTGATATTCAATTGATTAAAAATATTTTGTCAAGACTGCCAATGGCTTTTCTGGCTGCAGTAAGAAAAAAATGTTTCCAAGCGAAAGAGAGCTTATAGCTTTTTCCTTCGAGGTGTTTAATAAAGATAATGCCCGAGATAGGGTGGATTCCAAGGGGGGGGGCGGAGTGACGGCAAAGGGGGTAGGTGAGGAAGGGGTGGATTGCGAAAAAGCGGGTGGAAAGGCTAACGTCGGGGTCGAGACTTCGCTCATTCAGTCGCTCGCTCGTTCGTGAGTTCTTCCTCGTGAATGCCCTGAATGCCTTTCTCTGTGCACTTTCCCTCTTTTCTCCTTCATATATACATATATTCTGCACCTCAGAACTCGCATATATATATTTTTATATATCTCGTACCTCCTTCCATCGTCCAACATATATATATATTTTTTACAATAGTTCTTGAGATTCGATACTTTATTACAACGACTAGAAATGATTAAATCAAACAAATAACATTGTCAATTATTCTCAAGGATGGATTAATTGAAAAATGGTTTATTCTTCATTTTTTCACTATTGAGTCCTTTTTTTAAAATGATTTTTTGAAAATTTCACATTTTTATTATAGCCAACCCGTAGTAAAAAACTCCATTCGTCGCCATTGAAAAATCCCCATTCATTCCCCATTGCCGAAATAACCAATGGAGATGAATGCCGAATTGCCTAAGGGGATTTTCGCCATTGAATTCCCCATTTGAAACGGAATGGGGATTATCTAATGGGGATCCAATGGAGACAATCCCCTTAGGCAATTCGGCATTCATCCCCATTGGTTATTTTGGCAATGGGGAATGAATGGGGATTTTTCAATGGCGATGAATGAAGTTTTTACTATACGAAAGAATCTCCATTGCTGCTCACCACTCATTCCCCATTGCCCACAAAACCAATGGATATGAATGCCGAATTGTCTAAGGACATTTTCGCCATTGAATTCCTCATTTGAAACGGAATGGGGATTATCCTATGAGGATTCAATGGAGACAATCTCTCTAGTTAATTCGCCATTCACCTCCATTGGTTTTTGTGGGCAATGGGGAATAAATGGGATCATCAATGGAGATTCTTTCATATGATTGCTATATATACATGGAATTACGCATTAAATAATCAAATGATGTAAGTTATCAGTAAGTAAGGTGAATCATAATGCTAATATTAGCATAACGACCAATAATTATATACGCATTATATATATTATTACATTTAATAGAAATTATTGAAGCTCAGAATTGAGAAAATAGATTTTAAGTGTATTCAGATGACGATTGATAATGAAAGTATATACGTTTCTCCTCTCACAAATCGGGTTGAGAAGGACTGATAAAATTATGTGTATATGTTAAAAATAAACGGTTTTAAAAATAATTTATCCCAAACGTACGCGTACTTGATGAGCAGTTTATAATATATTTTTTTTTAATTACTTTCGAATAATTTCCGAACTTATGCTAATATTAATTGACCATCGATATAATCATCAGCATTTATTACAATTGAAGAAAATATTTGGTTCATATATGAGAATCAGCGACATCTACTCTTACATAATTTTATTAATTCACCGCCGTTTGAGAAATATCGCATTCGGAAAAATTCTCATCGATCGATGGGTTCAATTGTTCAGCATTGAACCTCGAATATGGATTGCAACATCATTAACGAATGCTGCTCATCATTCGATCAGTCATCAATGAAGTGACATTATTGATAAATGTTGATCATTGCATAATTCGTAGTTACTTATTATTCAATGGGTATCCTTGGTAAATGCTGATCATTTCATCGTTAGTCGCATTTGGGTTCCAATGAACATCTGTGGGAAATGCTGATCTTTAAGTTCATCCGCATTGACTTTCCAATGGACATCATTGGGTAAAGCGGATCATTTCGTTCATCAGCATTTACCTTCCCATGGACACCATTGGGCAATGCTGATTGCTCGATACATCTGCATTGGCTTTCCAATGAGCATCATTGAGAAATGATGATCGTTCGATTCATCCGCATTTGATGTTCAATGGATACCCATTCACTGATAAATGGTCAGCCCTGTACGCCATTGACAAATGCGGAAATCTCAATGGGTCCCCATTCATTGTCCAATGGAGTCGTATGAGGACCATTGGTTGCCATTGGCGATTCAATGGAGTTTTTTACTACGGGAATGATTGATATGAAAAATTACAAATTAGTCTTCTCACTTATTTTTATAATAAATAAATTCACTTCTAATGTTTTATGTTGCGATAAAATTTCATGCCTAGTGATTGTAATAAAAAAATTATCAATACAAACGAATTTTATTTATTTTATTGTGGAATTTTTGCTGGAAAGACATTATAATTTATCAACGTAACAATTTACGTAGATATTTTTGTAACTGTTAACTTTATTTTGAAATTTTTCTTTTTTAAAAATAATGATTTTTGAAGCCGCTGTAGCCAATCTCCGAGAGGTCCTCTAAAAAAGACATCTTGAGGTGAGCACGATATCTCTGGATTGAATCATTCAAAAATGCTAGTATTTAATCGAATGAATGAGCAAAATAATTATTTTCAACAAAATAGCAGCTGCTCAAAAAAAATTTAACCCCTTTAACTTCTCGAAAATCGCTACACTAATATCGAGCACTATATACCTATATAGTGCTGCACTAATATCGAGGACTATATATCTATATAGTGCTACACTAATATTGAGCACTATATATCTATGAGGTATTCCATACCAAACCGACCAATCCGTGGACCCGACCATTTACGATTTTGTTGAAAATTTTCTATTTTTTTGTACGTACTAAAAGCAGTCTCTCAGAATTTTTTTAGATTTTTGTCTTGACCCAACTAACCGCAATAAATTGTTCGAAATTTGACGACTTTTTTTTTCAAATGCTCATAACTTTTAAAAAATCGGAGATATCGAAATAAAACAGAAGACCATTTTTTTCCGTCTCGAGTTGCAGTTCTATAAAAAAAAATACAAAAAAAATCTATATGTATTTTCATACGGTTTTTGAAGTTTTAAACACAAAATGTTTTTTTTTTCAACTTGAAACCTTTTTATTTTTTTGAAAAAATTCACTTCTTAAAACACATTTTTACAGATACTAAAAAATTGGCAGCTTGTGATATTCATAACTTGTATTTTTTTTTCTACTTTTTGATTCAAGGAGGAAACACGATTCCTTAGTTCACATGCGATAAAAATTAGAAAGAAAATACAAGTTATGAGAAGCAAAAACTGTCAATTTTTTAGTATCTGTAAAAATGTCTCTTAAAAAGTGGTGAATTTTTTCGAAAAAATGCAAAGGGTCCAAGTGAAAAAAAAAATGTTGTGTTTAAAACTTCAAAAAACATATGAAAATAAATATCGATATTTTTTTTTTTTTTAACTGCAGCTCAAGACAGAAATAAATGATTTTCTGTATTATTTTAATATCTCCGGTTTTAAGAAAGTTATGAGCAATTGAAAGAAAATGGTGTCAGATTTTGAACAATTTATTTTGGTTATATAATTGGGTTGAGACAAAAATCTAAAAAAGTTCTGAGAGACTGCTTTAGTACGTACAAAAAAGTAGAAAATTTTCAACAAAATCAAAAATGGTCGGGTCCACGGATTGGTCGGCTTGATATGGAATACCTCATATATAGTGCTCGATATTAGTGTAGCGATTTTCGAGAAGTTATAGGGGTTAAATTTTTTTTTAGAAGCTGCCATTTTGTTAAAAAGAAATATTTTGCTTATTCATTCGATTAAATACTATAGAATTTTTTGATGATCGAATCCAGAGATATCGTGCTCACCTTAAGAGGAGGCTAAATACCATTTTTATTCAATCCCCACATTATCGACGAATCATCGTCGTCCAGTCTTTCTCCGACAACCGTGGATGAAAATTAATTACATTTTGACAATTAAGAGGGGGATTAATTAATTAACAATTAATTGTCAATTGAGAGGTTAAAATGCGTTACAGCTAATGCCAACGAACTCATTCGATGCCCCCTAAATATTATAGGTTACTCGTCAGAATCCATGGTGCTGCCCTCTACTCGCACGTCTGTGAACTACATTTCGCCATTTCGTTTTTCAATAAAACTACAATTTATCGATATTTATCTCTTGATGCGCCATCCAAACTTACGACGTGTCATTTTGATAAAATAATGTCGAAAAGGTCTCGATATTTGTATCGTGGCGTTCTTCATGGAGCCTCACTCTTGGTTTTACATGAAATGCAGTAAAAGTTTAATAATTTAAGTTTTTTAATTACAATTTCTTGGTGGTAAATGAATCTGTAAATTTTTTTTTTGTTTTTCGAAAAAAATTTAGTGCGGCTCCATTCCTGCCATTGTTCTGATGATGTCGTTAAAATTTT
>OX333081.1:10907436-10939151 GCA_946863875.1 Alloplasta piceator | reverse complement strand
TCTCGATGTCAAAAATGGTTTTCTTCACTGGATCACATCCTAACTCAACGGTGAAAGTTACAACCCTTCATGGCTGAGCTCTCTCTCTCTCTCTCTCTCTCTCTCTCTTGTCAATCGTGCACGGATACAAGCACCCGGAATAATACACCGGGGTGCAACTTTCAAGAGGGCCGAAAGATGTTTCGTGGCACGTCATCTCTTTTTGGGGCTGATATTGTTTTTTTTTCTTTCCCTCAAGACTCACCAGTTGGTCGCGCGAGTTGCTGTACACGGTTTGCCACGTTATTGGGGTTGATTCTCAGTGGGGTTTCCCATCACACCCCTTAAAATCTCTGGTCCAGGTTAGCTTGCGATACATTGGTGATTGTTACCAGGATACAGCTCGCAAACCTCCCTCCCTACCTCAGCCAGACGATTTATATTCACCCTGTTCTGTATCTCGTCTTATTGATACATAAAAGTTATGTGCATTGTGGAGAAAGGTGTCCAAAATGATCCCCTTGAGGTAAAAATGCTCTTTGAATATGATGAATCGTTATATAAGTATTTTATCAATATCTAGTGTAGGTATTTAAATGATAATTTAACGATTCTGATGGGTATATTAAGGTAGTAGTAACGGGTTTGAAAAATCGACTTTTTTTTACATTTTTCGCAAGATAAACATCTGATAAATTGTAAAAGTTTCAGACCAAAATTAAAAATATTTCTAAAGTTATAACTTTATAAGTTAACTTATGGGCAGGGTTGCGAAATTTTTAATGAAAAAGTAATGCATTAACCATTACTTTTTAATGGCTAATGAAATTAATTTCCATTAACCATTAAAATTTAATGGTTAATAGAAATAACTTTCATTGACCATTGAAATTTAATGTTTAATGGAAATTATTTTCATTAACCATTCAAATTTAATGGTTAATGGAGATTATTTTCATTAACCATTAAAATTATTTACATTAATGATTAAATGTTAATGGTTAATGAAAATGCAATCGCATAAAAAAAAGTAATGCATTATTTGCAACCCTGCCCATTACAATATAATGTGTAATAGAAAAAATTTCCATTACCCACTGCAATGTAATGTGTAATGGTCAAAACTTCGATTGCAATTTTGGGAATGGAAAAATATAGATGAATAATTTATTGCAATTTTGCATTACATTTTACTGACTTAGGACTTAGATTTTTACCTTAAATTCTAAAAAGCATCCATATTATAATTCTAAAAATTTAAGTCCTAAGTCAATAAAATGTAATGCAAAACTGCAATAATTTATTCATCTATATTTTTCTATTCCCAAAGTCGCAATCAAAGTTTTGTCCATTACACATTACATTGCAGTGGGTAATGGACATTTTTTCTATTACACACTACATTGTAATGGGCAAGGTTGCAAATAATGCATTACTTTTGGAAATAATTTCCATTAACCATCGAATTTTAATGGAAATTATTTTCATTTACCATGAAAATTTTATGGTTAATGGATATTATTTTTATTAATCGTTAAATTTCCATTAACCATTAAATTCTAATGGTCAATGAAAATAATTTTAATCGTTAATAAAAATAATTTCCATTAGCCATTCAATTTTATTGGTTAATGAAAATGCAAATGCATTAAAAAAAGTAATGCATTATTTGCAACCCTGCTTATGGGCAAAACGATTCCTCCGTTTGAGGTAAAATGATCCCTGAGAACCTAGTACTGAATTAAAATGGATTAAGATACTTTTATGTTATTTTAGTTAAAAAAAATTCAACCCCAGACTTAAGGGGATATCCTAGTGCAAATTTTTCAAGAAATCAAAAATGGTTTTTTTCTCTAAAAAAATACTTCGAAGTGTTTAGAATAATGGCAGATGAACGTTTCCATATGGATTTACAACGAAATCTCTAACAAAGGAAATTTGGCGTAAAATGATCCGGGGATCATTTTACCCCAACCTGCACACGGCGTGGGATCATTTTGCCCCAATCTACATTCTTACATGTAATACCGACTAAAATTTCGATAAAATTAGTGGGGATCATTTTACCTATGGAGATCAAGGAGTTGAATCAAAGATTCAGATGATAAGTTTTTTAGGTTAAAAAGCACATTGGGTTTGGGATAATTGTTTGGGCATCCAACTGAGGACCAGGAGGAAAACAAAGAGAGCAGGAGAGTGGCGAAAAGTTCCATATACGTACGTACTCATGCGTCTGTTTAAATGAGGTGTCGAGGTGCAAGAGCCTTATGCATAAACATACCTTTATTTTCCAGGCACGATGTTCACACGTGAAAAACATAAAAGCGTGGATTGCGAGGCTGAAAGTGCGTGTCACGAGCCACTCATAACGTATATATACGTACGTACTCAACGGTTTACGTATTTCTCGCTTACGTGAATTCCACAATAACGCCCGTAGGAGGACCTCACGATGGTTCGTGGTTACGCGCATAACACAAATAACCCACACATCGTTATTAAAACGGGCCCAAACATACCTCGTTAATCCAATATCCAAGAATTTCATTCGCGTCGCGAAAATCCACCTTATAATGACTCAATAATAGTCCAAAATCGAGGTTAACCCACTACTGAATTATTTAATTAAGGTTAACGAGGTCGAAGGGCTCAAAAAATCGGGCTTTCCCGAGTGAAGAGACCACTAAACGAGGTTACTAATCTCAAAATCTTCAAAGGCGATCCGCAAATATCTCAATTATCTAGAGATGAGGTTAACCCCAACGAAAAATTTCTAAATCGAGGTCAAGAGTCAAGAATCGAAAAAATTGAGTTTTAACAATTCTAAAGCTCGTAAATCAACGTTAACGATCTTAACACCAAGAAAATCGATCAATGGATCTATGAAAAGTTCAAAATCAAGATCGACGCACATTAAACATGTCTAAATCGAGGTTAAACGACTCAGTAGCTCAAAAATATCGAGATTTAACGACGTGATTATCGATCTTGAGGTTATCTTTTTACCCTAAATATGAATCTGCCAATAGTTTTTTCAAAAAATCAAAATTTTCATGCATTTTCACCAAAACATTTTTGCTCAATTTTAGCCCCATTCTCAGAAACCTCGAAATAGCGCAATTTAAAGTGCTCATAATTTTACTTCGGTTTGACTGATTCCAAAGCTCCTTTTTCGTACTTATAAAGGCTGTCATTGAACTCAGAGAATGGCGTTTGGTTCGTTCCGAAAATTTAATTTTTGTAGAACTTTGAACACTTTGAAAATTGCCGAAAAAAAATGGAAAGGCCTTAAAAAATTAGCAAAAATCGATGGTCGAACTATAAAAATCTGCTAAAAATCGAAAAATGATCGGAATCCAATGAACCAAGCGAGGTTTCGAAGCTTCAACGATCGCAAAGAGAGTGAGCTGGTACCTAAGCCTCAATTCTGTCGAGAAAATAAATTACAGAACTACTACTTGAATTAATTCAAGCTGGTGACATATTCGCAGGGATAAATTTGCTCCAAGCGGACCAAACTTTTTCGGTCATGTGTGTCAAGGCGTCTTGGCGCAAACAGCATTAACTAGCGGTTCACCGTAACGTTAACATACGTAAATGTTTGCGTGCCAAAGAAGGATGAATATATTTATAGCAATTGGGTCTTGGACTTTGACACGACTTCCGCATTATAGACGCGAGTAAAGCAACCATATGTCTGCAAACGCGAGACTGTTACGAATCGTTCGTCTCGTTTCGAGAAAGCACTTTATACCCCACTGAAATGCCATGTTTTTTTTTGCACAAACACACACACACATACAGTGGACGTCTGGTTTCTATTTCATGGTCTAGACCTCCCTATAATGAATATTCATCACCCCCGAAAGATTATCGGTGACATTTTCAATGCATTGCTGGATGGCAAGTCCAAAAATTGTGGACAACATTGCATCCTTCATTCACAGGACTCTGGAAGAAGTTTTGTCTGACTTGCCTCAGATTTAACAACGTTTTAGTGGAGTATAACTACCTAACTACCTAACTAACTGACTCGCCAACTAACTAACTAACTAATTACCTAACTAACCAACTGCTTAACTAACTATCTATCTAACTAACTAACTAACTACCTAACTAACTACCTAACTAACTACCTAACTAACTACCTAACTAACTACCTAACTACCTAACTAGCTAGCTAACGAGCTAACTAGCTAACTAAGTAACTAACTAAGTAACTAACTAGCTAACTAACTGACTGACTAACTAACTAACTAACTAACTAACTAACCAACTAACTCGGCCACTCTTCTCGATTATTTTGACACTTGAAAACTTGACATTGAGGATTATCAGTGGGTTTGAACCTCTTACATAGTTTTATGGCTATTCTTTATTATTAACAATGAAAAAGGAGGAGTGAATCAATGACTCGACTCACGATCTCTTTCCATCGAAGCATTCGAACGACTTCGAGGTGTACATAGACTGATTTCCCACATGATTAATCGAGGAAAGAAACTATTTTCGTTTCTGTCGTGTCTTTGACTTTTTGGCGAGGGTCAACGCCGAGAATCGCAGGCATAGGAGAGTTCTCCGGAACGCCGAGGGTGACGCTTTGAAAAAGACTGGAAGATTTAAATTTCAATGGGCCTCTTGGCGGAGCCACGGCAATCACGACATTTGCATTTTTAAACGAGACGTGTCCTCGTCATCGTGTGTTCATCCTCCGTGTTTCACACATACGTTGAATGTGTAAAAAACGTCGTGTCGTCGTTCGAGCTTTTCAATGACTCGTGGTCGAGCTTTCCGGCTTGCAAAAATGTGTAATTCCTTGGATCCTGAGCCACGAATTCACATTTAAGACCATGAGCCACTTTGGGGGAGGAAGATGGTACAACAAGTTGGCTCTTTTTATATTCGCACGATTTTCATTGATAAGAGTTCAATTGGGTGTCGCTGGATTCGCTGGGTTTGCGTGCCCTTGAGGCTGAAACCAGTCTAGAGGTCTAGGCCTAAGTTTGATAATTTTTTTTTGTGTATGGAAACAAGAATGGGCTTCTTCTTAGAGGGTTTATTTAATACATATTGAAGTATGGAATTGTTTTTTTTCAAAATATTATTTTCATACAAAATGGCGGCAGAGCCAATCTTTGAAGTCGCTTTTTCTAAAAACTGGTTGACTGAGGGACGAATTTCTAGAAATTTGGTAAATTAAAAAAATGTTGGAAGCTAAAAGTCTAAACAAATAAAATAAATCAATAAATAAAAAGTAAAGTATCTGTATATATGTAGATGCAGGTGGGCACGTAAGGGCTTATGGGTGATTCGCCTTGTTGTCGGTTCGAGTGTAATTCAATTTGCCCGGACCCCGTATTATCGTGTGAGCTCGCTGGAACGGATCACAGAGGGGCTCTTTACACCCCCTCTGGTGACATTCTTTACGAGACCAACGACACTCTAACTGTGACTGTGGAAATACACCACTGGCTCTCTTTCTCTGCCTGCTGAACGCCGAGTATTCTTTCTGGCACGTGGTCCCTGTCAAAGGGAATTTAATCCATACAAATGTAGTGGGTACTTGGACGTAATTCCGATCTTACGCCATCGATCATGGACATATCATTTGTATCCTGACTCATGTACGACAATGCATGATCTATTCGATGGTTAAACTTATTGAGACTCGATCGAATCAAACGCCTCGAATGGTCTATGCAGTTTAATCAAACGCTGAGTTCTTCTCAAGAATCGCAGCCAAAGTTCCAAAGATTGACTTGAGTGAAGTCGGCGCGATCGATCCAATTTGAGTTGGAAATTGGGTCGATGACCTAGACTTGACTCAACTTTCAACTTGATGGGAACACGGTTAAAACTTAAATTTGGAAGAGTCATACTAGTCAAATCCAATCCTAGTTCTCAGGTGTCCATCAAAGTTTCTGAGGTTCAATTGAGTCGAAATTTGGACATCAAGTCAATGGGCTGAATACAACTAAATTCCTGATCAACTTTGGTGCCAATGAATTAGTAATTCGAGCAGTAAGTCTGAATTAGTCGTTCTGGCAAGTCACGTGAAGATGAAACCCCCAAGTTTTTGAAAAAGAATGTCATCAATGCCAATGTCAACTTACGCCAATTACTCGGCGATTCCATCTAGAAAAATCCATCTCATTGAGTCAAAGACTTTGCAGAGAGAATGGGCCAGACACTTTCCGAAAAAATAGGAATAAGGCTGAGAAAAATGGTGCACCTTGAGTTGGAAATTGGGTTGACGACCTAGACTTGACTCAACTTTCAGCTTGATGAAAACTTGGTTAAAACTTAAATTTGGAAGAGTCATGCTAGTCAAATCCAATCCTAGTTCTCAGGAGTCCATCAAAGTTTCTGAGGTTCAATTGAGTCGAAATTTGGAAATCAAGTCAATGGGCTGAATACAACTAAATTCCTGATCAACTTTGGTGCCAATGAATTAGTAATTCGAGCAGTAAGTCTGAATTAGTCGTTCTGGCAAGTCACGTGAAGATGAAACCCTCAAGTTTTTGAAAAAGAATGTCACCAATGCCAATGTCAACTTACGCCAATTACTCGGCGATTCCATATAGAAAAATCCATCCCATTGAGTCAAAGACTTGGCAGAGAGAATGGGCCAGACACTTTCCGAAAAAATAGGAATAAGGCTGAGAAAAATGGTGCACTTTTGGTGAATTTGGTAAAACATCGATCAAGAATCCCTTCGGTAGGTCTGTCCATCCCTCCGTTACTTTTCACCGAGCGCGACCAATTCCGAGGTGAAATCGTCCCATTGGCTTGATGGATGCGAGATTACCGGGGTGTTGTCGAGCGAACACTCCACGACACCAAAATGATGTATCACCCTGTTGTCGGCGTACTAAAAACGATGACGATATACGCGCGACGTTGGTTAACGCGCCTCCGCATCGTGTGTCTCCACCGAGTGATGTTCCGCGTCTACTTAATAGCCCAAATCGAGGGTTAGCCCGTGGTTAAAGAAGACGGAAGTGACGGGGAAAGAAAAAAAACGTATAATCGAGAAGCATGAAAGGACGATGATGGAGGCTTTGAACGGAAAAATTCACCCCTCGCACGATGGAAGGGGACTCCCGAGGATTTGGATTAGTTCAACCAAATTCTGATGAGTTTTCATCCAGGATTGAAGAACCCATTTTTGCTGAGAAATGCTAGTCAAAATAATCAAGCTTATCCTACGAAATGGCGGATCAGTGAGAAACGCGTCGAACCGGAAGGAAGTGTCATCGATGTTTGCTGATTAGTCGGCGTATCAACGTTTCCCCTCCAGAATCGATTGAGATTCGTTCAACGATAAACCGCATCAAACTCGCCAAAACTCCGCAGCGCACAAAACCAATCGATACTATCGATGATTGGTCAGAATCCACGTCACTCGTGATCGATTACGATCAAACCTATGCTAATATCGATGAGAATGCAGCCTCCATAAAATTGGAAATCATTGGGGAAGGTTGTGGCCGTTTTGTTGATAACGGGCTGTTATCAACTCGGTTATCACGAGTCTCAACGGTTCATAGTAATGACCATTTTGAATTGCCGATAAGGAGGGTTCGTGCATTCAAGGGTGAAAGGTGGAGGCACTCTGATAAGGGGACACTCGTTCAGTCAACGATTCGACGACCAAAATGATCTGGATCTCAAATCCTTGGGGTGTTTTCAACGACCCCTTCTCAATAACAGGAAGTGACCTACGAACGAGGCTACAAAGGAAGGTAGGCACCATCACAAGTCGCACTAAAAGCTTGGAAGAGGCTTGATCACTTGTATCAAGAGCAGAAAAACGAGGAGACGCTGAGAATGGTCGCAGGCTGGAATCCTTGGTGGAAGGTCGACAGATAAGTTCCAGGGTTGAAGCTCCAGGTTCTCAGATATATTTTCTTCTTCGCACCGCATACGGACGACCTCTCCGCTCGCGATTTCCTCTTTCGGGATCGTTGATTCTCCACGGTCGTCCATTCTTGACGACACGTGGAAGGTTGCTCATGTGTCTGTTTGTGTGTTTGTGTTCGCCGAAGGAAAAGAGTAACAAGAAGGGAACGCCGAAGGGAGACAAGCGGTGGAAAGGCTTAAGGAGAAAGGGGACCAAGGGGATGGAAGAGGCAGAGGTCGAAAAGGATGCTGGAAACGCGAAGAAGGCTGAAACGGTAGGTAAACGCTAAACGCTCGCTAGAGGGCGGCACTGACGAAAGAAGTTGGCTCGAGGGTGGGACAGGGTAAAAAGGGTTGCGGGGGAAGAGGTTTTGAGAAACGCGCTCCCGACGTCTCTTCGGCGTTGAATAGAAGATTGGAACTCTTTCTGTGGTGACGGGAGTCCTTCCGGCGCAAGGGAGGCCGATAGTGCCGGCTATTTCCGGTGGCCGCCATGACACCGCTATCGCCCTTCACCGTGACTCCCTCTTTCTCTACATGCACCCGTTACTGCTGAACCCTCGGGCCATCTTCACAACCGTTGAACGTCCTTTTTCGTCTCTCTTCGCTCCGTTTACAGCGCCACTCGCGCTTTTCCCTCCTCACAACGGGCTTACATATGCCCACGATGAAGATCAGAGCCTGCATGCATATAACGCCCAGATCACTTGCCAGTTCAACGAGCTTTAGTCAGCTTCTTTCTTTTTTCGCTCCGACGGATGTAAAATCGTTTTCGTCCCTTGATCGTTACAAAAAATGGACATCCACCAACATTAGACTCTTTCACAATGAAGGGTTTTTCTTTTTCTGCCTTCCAATTTCGGGAAATTGTGGCTTTTGCTGTGATATTGAACGTCGTGGAAGTTGGGCCACGTAGAATGATTTTTAGAGGTAGCTCATTAGGGTTTTCTATGTAGCATTTTATTAACACGTGGAATGGAGTTGACCGATGTTGTTATGTCATAAGCAAACATTGCTCTTTTAAATGCTTAAAATATTGAATCAAATAAACTCACTTATGCTTATGAGGTATTCCATATCAAGCCGACCAATCCGTGGACCCGACCATTTTTTATTTTGTTGAAAATTTTCTATTTTGTTGTACGTACTAAAAACAGTCTCTCAGCATTTTTTTAGATTTTTGTCTCGACCCAATTAACCATAATAAATTGTTCAAAATTTTACACAATTTTTTTTCAAATGCTCATAACTTTCTTAAAACCGGAGATATCAAAATAATACAAAAGATCATTTTTTCCGTCTTGAGCTGCAGTTTTATAAAAAAAAATACAAAAAAAATATCGATATTTATTTTCATATGTTTTTTGAAGTTTTAAACACAAAATATTTTTTTTTTCAACTTAGACCCTTTTTATTTTTTTGAAAAAATTCACCACTTTTTAAAAGACATTTTTACAGATACTAAAAAATTTGCAGTTTCTGCTTTTCATAACTTGTATTTTTTTTCCATTTTCTATCGCCCGTGAACTAAGGAATCGTGTTTCCTCCTTGAATTAAAAAATAGAAAAAAATACAAGTTATGAATATCACAAGCTGCCAATTTTTTAGTATCTGTAAAAATGTTTTTTAAAAAGTGGTGAATTTTTTCAAAAAAATAAAAAGGGTCCAAGTTGAAAAAAAAATATTTTGTGAAGTTATAAACACAAAATATTGTTTTTTTCAACTTGGACCCTTTTTATTTGTTTGAAAAAATTCACCACTTTTTAAAAGATATTTTTACAGATACTAAAAAATTCACAGTTTGTGATATTCATAACTTGTATTTTTTTTATTTTTAAAAAATTGGCAGTTTGTGGTATTCATAACTTGTATTTTTTTCTATTTTTGAAATACAAGTTATGAATATCACAAACAGCCAATTTTTTAGTATCTGTAAAAATGTGTTTTAAGAAGCGGTGAATTTTGTCAAAAAAATAAATAGGGTCCAAGATGAAAAAAAAAAAAATTTTGTGAAGTTTTAAACGCAAAATATATTTTTTTTCAACTTGGACCCTTTTTATTTTTTTGAAAAAATTCACCACGTTTCAAAAGACATTTTTACAGATATCAAAAAATTAGCAGTTTGTGATATTCATAACTTCTATTTTTTTTCTATCTTTTAATTCAAGGAGGAAACACGATTCCTTAGTTCACACGCGGTAAAAAATAGAAAAAAAAGTACAAGTTATGAGAAGCACAAACTACCAATTTTTTAGTATCTGTAAAAATGTCTCTTAAAAAGTGGTGCATTTTTTCAAAAAAATAAAAAGGGTCCAAGTTGAAAAAAAAATATTTTGTGTTTAAAACTTCAAAAAACGTATGAAAATAAATATCGATATTTTTTTTAGTATTTTTTTTTTATAAAACTGCAAATTAAGACGGAAAAAAATGATCTTTTGTTTTATTTTGATATCTCCGGTTTTTAAAAAGTTATGAGCATTGGAAAAAAAAATGTGTCAAATTTCGAACAATTCATTGTGGTTAGTTGGGTTCAAACAAAAATCTAAAAAAATTCTGAGAGACTGCTTTTAGTACGTACAAAAAAAAAGAATATTTTCGACAAAATCATAAATGTTCGGGTCCACGAATTGGTCGGCTTGGTATGGAATACCTCTTTTATAAATACACTGCAAATATGCTTTTTTCAACTTTCGAAACCCATGGAACCTTTTAAGGGTGCAGAAAATCTTCCCTTGACTTCCCTTCATTAGCTCCAAGTTACATATGAGTACTGAAACTCCAATTTTCAATTATCAATTACTTGTTTCTTAATTTAACGAGGACGATAAAGAAACCATCAAGTTGCGAAATCCTGCACGAAAAATTGAGAACCGGTGGATGACATTGGGACAAATGGATTACGCGCTACGGCCATTTGTCAATTACAAAAGTCTATGAGCATAAACGAGATCGTGGTTTTATGAAAGAATTATGTGTATAGATTGACGACGCCACACGGTGTATTAGAGACTCGTTTATTGGCACAATCGAGAAGTCAACGCGAGCCTTTCACGTCCCGTACACAAGCTCGACACCCCAGTTTTGCACCCCCTTGGCCTCCGCAACAACCCCTCCAATGAGCGGCCTTCATGTGTGTACAGTCTTCTCGGTTAGCGTCCATTCAACGATCAGTTATCTTCGACGAGCTCGTACTTTCGGACAAAAGAAGAGAGAGAGAGAGAGTCTCCGATCTGCGCCCTCAAACGACAAAGAGTAGCGTACATTGAGAGCCACCCCTCAAAGGTCTAGCGGAGATTCCCTTACAGAGGGGTAGCTTACACGACGTGCATCCCTGATACCGTGTAACCTGAGAACTCTCGCTGGATTCATGAAATGAGATTCGGGGGTGCGTCAGCTCTCACACTATTCCTTTTTTAGTTGCGATTCCTGACAGACGAAATAGCCCAACGCCGGTGGGATTAAGTCACCTCATTCAGACTCTTCTCTTCGCCAGTTATTAATAAATATACTGTTAATCAAATTGACAAAAGAAAAAGATCGGTCCCGGGGTCTGGAAATGGTCGCTGGAACCAGAAAAGGAATTGGTTTGGGAATCCAGGACACGAGGACATCACCAGCCTAACAGGGGCCACCAAGTGACTTGGCCTCTGTTAGGTCATCAGCCCAACAGAGGCCAAGTCACATGGTGGCCTCTGTTAGGCTGATGATGTCCTCATGTCCTGAATTCCCAAACCAATTCCTTTTCTGGTTCCAGTGACCATTTCCAGACCCCGGGACCAAACTTTTCGGCTGATGACCTAACAGAGGCCAAGTCACTTGGTGGCCTCTGTTAGGCTGATGCTACAAAATCAATTATGTCGTTTGGATGTCGTTGATTTGGTAACACCAGGCAAAAGTGCCAAGTCACTTGGTGGCCTCTGTTAGGCTGATGACGTTCCAAGTGTCCTGAATTCCCAAACCAATTCCTTTTCTGGTTCCGCCGACCATTTCCAGACCCTGGGACCAAACTTTTAGGCTGATGACCTAACAGAGGCCACCAAGTGACTTAGCCGCTGTTAGGTCATCAGCCCAATATAGGCCAAGTCACTTGGTGGCCTCTGTTAGGCTGATGATGTCCTCATGTCCTGAATTCCCAAACCAATTCCTTTTCTGGTTCCAGCGACCCTTTTCAGACCCCGGGACCAAACTTTTAAGCTGATGCTACAAAATCAATGATGTCGTTTGGATGTCGTTGATTTGGTAGCACCAGGCGAAAGTGCCAAGTCACTTGGTGGCCTCTGTTAGGTTGATGACGTTCCAAGTGTCCTGAATTCCAAAATCAACGACTTCCAAACAGGAACTCATTGATTATGGGTCTTGGATTTGGGTCGCGGGTAATTCATGTCCCATATCATCCCTGAACGCTCCCAAATGGACGCCAATCGCCTCTCATGAAAATTCACCGAAAATTGGCTCTTCGACCATCAACGAAGCTGCCAAAGTTCGATCGATCTTGTCCAACTCCAAGAACCGAAGAACTCGAGACACGTGATGCTTGCTTTGATTCGTCATGTATTCCACGGGTTTAACCAGTTTAAACGCGCGTGTGCTCGAATCCTGATCTTGCACCAGGAGTTTATAAAGGTAAATGTAGATGAAGAGAGGCCTCTTGCAACGCGACGAACTCCCTCGTTCGATCCAGAAGAGTCCGGGGCTGAAAAGGGAGTCGAAGAGAAACAGACGGATTTCTCTGGCTCTCTCAACCTCTCTGTTTAAATATACATATACATAGACGTATATATAAAAATATACATGGGAAGGTATAATATAACCACGTGGTATAAGGAGCAGAAACCCGGTGCATTGAGCTGTCAGTCATTCCTACGCGCTTCTGGGCTCTATATTCCTGGCGTAGCCTTCCTGGCTCGCCAGTTATACGCTCTGAAACATCTGTCCCTCCCTTTTCCCTTCTCTGCCCTTCTCACGGGGGTTTGTGAACGCGATATCGCGCCCGAGCTTCGAGAGCGAAATACTCGCACCACTTCCACGACCAACGTTGTGTGTATCCTGGACGGCGTTCTCGTTTCCCGAAAGGGGGCGGTAGAAACGCGGTCTCTGCTTTGAAAAAAAAGGATTCCAACGAACGAGAAAAGCCCACTCGTACCGTGGATGCACAAGCGTTATCCAGAAAGGGTAAGAATTTATTTTTCACGGAGGACACAAAACAGGATGTGGGAGGCTCATTCGTGGGAGTTGAAATGTCCTCGAGATGTCCGGAAATTGGACACCTTCACTTTCTTTTTTTTGTTTTTTTTTTGTTTCAGAGATGTGGTGATTGCAATAAGGCCAGATCGTTCGTTTAAGGGATGAAATGCATCGTCGCTCTTTTAGCTCAATTTATTTCACAATGGATTGTTGAGAAAAGTATCACTTGTTCATCCATGATTTTCAACCCTCTGAAACATATTTCTTCTTTCCAAAATTCATTTCAAAGACTTACCCTATTCTTTTATTATCGAAAAACTTGGTCAATTTTTTTTTTTAATTCAAACGATGACTTGTGCGCTTTTCTTTACAAACAAAGTACGTTCGTTACAGCTGAAGAAAAATGTCTCTCGTCCTGATAATTTCAAATGGCGGTTGATTTCCTCCTTCGACCCTGAAAGAAGAATCCTTTTGGAGGATTGGCATGGCGATTGTCGTTCCTTCCAAGACGCTTTAACGAGGGATTTTTCAAAATGAAATCCGCGTTTATAAGAATTTTCGAAAGGATTCCGCTCTTTTATTTATGAGGTAACGGAATTGCACGATTTTGGGAGTAAAAAGGACGATTTCTGGCGAAGAAGGGCAGCTGATGCTGTATAATATATCTCTATCGATGACGGAGACGTTGAAAATCATCGGATGAAACGGTTTCTCTTCAGACAGCTAAGTTTTTTTATTTTTTTACCGGTACAACAACAACGACAATCGTCGTCGTTATTCCGCAGAATCGCATTTGGTGCTCCCTTTCACCTTAATTCACAATGCTCCCGTTAACGAGTTGCGTTGAGTCTCTTCATTCCCAAACCAGGAGCATCCTCAAAAATTCTCTCACTTATCGTCTCCCTCGTTCGTGGTTTTTTTTTCAATATCATTCCCTCTCCTTCCCTCTTCCTCTTCCGTTATCCTTTCACCCCTCTCTTGTTTCTTCAGCCTGGAAATATCGAATTCTGTATCTATTTATTCGTAAGAATGTCTGTTGAAATAGCTCCCTCGAGAAAGAAGAATCGTCGTCAGATTCGTGTTTTTTGGATATAAAAAAAAATGACAGCTTGCTCGAGAAATACAGGAATAAAAAATTGTTACGGAAGAAGAGAGGAGCCAAAAATCAAGGGTAAGAAGTTGGCTGAAAGGATAAAAATTTTCGTTGAGTAACGCGACAACGAATTCATCGTCCATCGTCAAAAACGAGATCACTCTCAACGTATTTTTTTTTTTTTTTTTTTACATCGAGCAACCCATTTTTTTCTTCAATCGTTGTATTGTCGAAAATTGCCAATCAATTGCGAGAATATCGGGAAATAAGGATTTTGGGTTGAAATCGAATTGTGAAGGGATGAAAGTAAAAAATGTGGATTGTTGAAAATGACCGTTGATCGTCGTGCGAAAAGTTTCTATTTTTTAGATTTTTTTTTCTCGGCTGAAATGAAACGGGTCTTTGAGAAACTTTTAGGATGTCTTATGGGATATTCGAACATTGCAGAATAATTTTTTGAATATAAAAATGTTAAATTTTTATGGAATGTTCATTTAGTTTAGTCTATAATCAAAAAATTGCGGAATTCATTTTTTCTTGTTTCCTCATGAAGAAGCATTCATTTTTTAATACGTTTTTCGGATTGAAAAAAAAACCCATTTTGAAAAAATTAATTTGAATTAAATAGAATTCGAAAGCTTCAAATAAACTTCCACTCGAATTTAATTTTAGCCTAATTTAATTTTCCCGATTTAATCCAACCGTCCTTGATTAGGTTAAATCCTAAACAATTCAAAAAAAAAAATCTCTACAGATCATCCTTATTAAATAACAATGATTCCTTCAAAGTCTGGAGTACGAAAAATTTCGTCGACTGGGCAAAATTTGCGGCAATATTAATTTCCTCCAAGGCGAAAGAACGATGTGAGAAGAGAAGCGCAAGTTGAAGAGAAAAATGAGCGAAAAAAAGTTCCAAAAGGGCCGAAGGAGGAGCCACGTTTGATGAGAAAAAGGACGAAAGTTCATCCCGAAACTCGACACCGAATATCTGGCCCACAAAAATGATCTTTTTCTTCTTTCCTTGGGTCTCAATTTTTTTTTCCTCTCTCTTCATCCCCGTATCTCGCTCTTTTAATTCGGCGAAGGGCCAGGGGTCTTGAGAGCGAGCGGGAGGGGAGTTTCACCCTCGAGGGTATTCAGGAGCTCGTCAGCAGGAAAACGATCTTCGTCCGATCTGGTTCCGAGATCGTAAACGAGATCTTATTCGCTCGCGCGCCTTTCACGACGAGCTTTGCGCGACGATTCGGCTCGCTGGACGGTTTTCGTTGACCCTCTTCCCCCTTGGAACCCCTTAAAGAGACAGAGAGAGAAATAGGCTCGAGGCCTTCGAGGGCACGCGAGTTCCAGTAGCGCGGGAAAAAAAGGAGATGAAGAGCCGGAGGAAGAAGAAAATGGAGAGCAGGAGGAAAAAGAAGATGAAGAGCAGGAGGAAGAAGAAGATGGAGAGCAGGAGGAAGAAGAAGATGAAAAGCAGGAGGAAGAAGAAGATGAAAAGCAGGAGGAAGAAGAAGATGAAGAGCAGGAGGAAGAAGAATATGGAGAGCAGGAGGAAGAAGAAGATGGAGAGCAGGAGGAAGAAGAAGATGAAAAGCAGGAGGAAGAAGAAGATGAAGAGCAGGAGAAAGAAGAAGATGAAGAGCAGAAGGAAGAAGAAGATGAAGAGTAGACGGAAAAAGAAGATGAAGAGCAGGAGGAAGAAAAAGATGAAGAGCAGGAGGAAGAAGAAGATGAAGAGCAGGAGAAAGAAGAAGATGAAGAGTAGGAGGAAGAAGAAGATGAAGAGCACGAGGAAAAAGAAGATGAAGAGCAGGAGGAAGAAGAAAATGAAGAGCAGGAGGAAGAAGAAGATGAAGAGCAGGAGGAAGAAGAAGATGAAAAGTAGGAGAAAGAAGAGGATGAAGAGTAGAAGGAAAAAGAAGATGAAGAGCAGGAGGAAGAAAAAGATGAAGAGCAGGAGGAAGAAGAAGATGAAGAGCAGGAGAAAGAAGAAGATGAAGAGTAGGAGGAGGAAGAAGATGAAGAGCAGGAGGAAGAAGAAGATGAAGAGCAGGAGGAAGAAGAAGATGGAGAGCAGGAGGAAGAAGAAGATGCAGAGCCGGAGGAAAAAGAAGATTAAGAGCAGGAAGAAGAAGAAGATGAAAAGCAGGAGGAAGAAGAAGATGAAGAGCAGGAGGAAAAAGAAGATGAAGAGCAGGAGGAAGAAGAAGATGAAGAGCAGGAGGAAGAAGAAGATGGAGAGCAGGAGGAAGAAGATGAAGAGCAGGAGGAAGAAGAAGATGAAGAGCAGGAGGGAGAAGAAGATGAAGAGCAGGAGGAAGAAGATGAAGAGCAGGAGGAAGAAGAAGATGAAGAGCAGGGGGAAGAAGAAGATGGAGAGCAGGAGGAAGAAGAAGATGAAGAGCAGGAGGAAGAAGAAGATGAAGAGCAGGAGGAAGAAGAAGATGCAGAGCTGGAGGAAAAAGAAGATTAAGAGCAGGAAGAAGAAGAAGATGAAAAGCAGGAGGAAGAAGAAGATGAAGAGCAGGAGGAAAAAGAAGATGAAAAGCAGGAGGAAGAAGATGAAGAGTAGGAGAAAGAAGAAGATGATGAACAGGAGGAAGACGAGGATGAAGAGCAGGAGGAAGAAGATGAAGAGCAGGAGGAAGAAGAAGATGGAGAGCAGGAGGAAGAAGAAGATGAAGAGCAGGAGGAAGAAGAAGATGAAGAGCAGGAGGATGAAGAAGAAATAAAGGGACGAATGTGTAAAGCCCGGGGCACGGATAACCCCGAAGAGGAGGCTGAAGAAGTGATTCGATACCTTGGTAACCCCGGCAGGGAAGACTGCCTGGGACCAGCCTTTTTTATACAACCAGGAACCTATGAGAGGTCTTCTTTCCTCCCACGAATTTTGAGGAGTCTCTCTCCCTTCTCTCTTTCTCTCTGGATCTTTTTCTCGCTCTCCCTTTTGTCTGTTCTCGTTCGGATATCTGTTCCTCTCTCAAGATCCTGGCTAAAAGTGCCGCGCGAAGGGATTTACGACATTCCGATGTGCGCCTCAATAGAGAAGCGAGATGTGGGAAGCATGAATGGGAAAACCGTCGAGGTTCGTGTTGCCCTTCGGGGGCCCTTAAAATCGTGTATATATGTCTACAAGAGCACCTTCGGTGGATCCACAGTGCGAAATACCGTCGTTTCACAAAATGGACCTTTCCGCCCTTCCGTTACCGTAAAAATCATCAACATCTCAGCTCTGGACCTCCCCCTGAATTCTCGGGATCCGAAATATTCGACAGAGTCACAACGGAAATCTCGAAGAGACCTGGACACTTCCCTGAAAGATGGTTTTTTATTCTTTTTGTTTTCATGTCCTTGGAAGAAGGATTTGAAGGACTCGCTATGTCAAGTCCATCTGTAAGCACCAAAAATTTGGTATCCTTTTTAGAAATAGGGGAAGTGTCCAAAATGATCCCTATAAATTATCACTTGATCCTTCATATAGAAAAATCATTTTTCCCTTAACAGCGCTCTTTGTGAAGGACATCTTTGATTAATTCGATCGTTTAACATTCCCAAAAGATAAATTTAGAAACAAAAGAAGCTCGTTTGTCCGACGATTTGTATCGAAAATCGTCGATCCACAAATGGGCCTGAATCTAAAAAAAAAAAGAAAATCATTGTTACCAGGAGAGCCCAATGTATGATCGTTGTAATTCATTCTCCAACAAAGAGCCCCGTTTTACGATCGATTTCTTGAAATACGGACATCGATTTGGAATGTTTTGGTGTTGCAACAAGTTAGGAAGGTTTACGTGTCAAATGGGAACGAACAATGGCCATGTTTGTCCACGAGGAACCTTATGAATCGGCAATATTGTGGCCACGATGAAAAATCCAAAATGGCGACCAACCCTCGTGGCTATTGTAGGATTTTCTCCATCGTTATACTCCGTATCGCTACCGGTATTTTATTCTCAGGATTGAAATATTATGGGCGAGCCTATATAAGATTATGGTGACAGATAGGGCGAGGCCAAATTTCAGGTATCCCCAGAGCAAACCTGCGAATTCCTGTTTCTATTACAAATTTAAAAAAAAACCTAAATACGACAATAAAACATGAATCAATGAATCCGCGTGACCGGGAATTTTCAACAAAGGCCTCAAACGCATTTTTAGAAGGCTTAACTTTAATTCCACTTTGACTGTTTCTAAGTTGATGCAAAAATCATTTGATGATCCTTAAATTGATCTCATTGCTACCAAACGACTTTCAGAGGTATCAAGACCAAAAAAAAATGTAAGGAAAATAAAAGTCCTTTCCCAGGACCTTCATTTTGTGCTCCAAATTTTCTAGCGTACCTTTTTTTTACCATTTCCTTCGTTTTACTTTTTCTTGGCTTTCCCGCTTTTCTTCAGCATCCCCAGGACACTGCATCGCTTTCATTCTTCGCATACTCCATGTACAAACATTTTTTTTTTTTTTTTTGAACTCACGGAGTTTTTTCACCTGGGGAAAAAGGCACAGGAACGACTAGCAAAGGACATGCGACGAATAGAGTCCCTGCGGGGTACTCAGGACCTCTGGTCCTGCGCGCAGGTCCTTTTCGAGGAAAAATGAGGCTGTACTGATGTCAATTGTGTTTGTGTATATGGCGCATTCCACGCCAAATCGACCACTTTAGAACTCGACCCTTTTAGATTTGGCTGAAACTTTTTTATTTATTTTTTACCCTATCGAAAACATTTTTCAGAATTTTTTCAAATTTTTACACTCAGCCGATAAAAAGTTATGAATTTTTCAAAAAAATTTGCTTTTCATTTTTCAAATAGCTATAACTTTGTCAAAATTTCACGTATCGGGACGATTTTTTTTTCAAAATTTTTGTTTTTTAATGTACTTTTTGAAAAAAAATACAAAAAAATTATAAAAATCCATCTTCATCGTTTTTTTTTTCAGATTTTCGGAAAAAATCGAAAATTTCTTAATGATTACCATTTTTCTTTTTTTTTTCTTTTTATTATATCAAACTTTGACATTTTCTGCAAATCCTCGAATTGTTTCAGAGTGGTGTTTTTTCAATTTCGATTTTTTTTTCCAATTGAAAAAAAAAACTTTCTTTCAACTAGCCTTATTTCTCATAACACCATTCTGCACATTTTTTAGAGTGTTCAGAGGACTTCCAAACTTGAAAAAAAAAAATAAAAAACAAAAATTGAAAATGGTAATCATCGAGAAATTTTCGATTTCAATTTCTTTTTGTATTTTTTTTTCATGTTTGGAAGACTTCTGAACACCCTCAAAAATTTGCAGAACGGTGTTATCAGAAATAAGGCTAGTTGAAATATTTTTTTTTCAAATGAAGAAAAAAAATAGAAATAAATAAATCACCACTTTGAAAAAATTTGAGGATTTGCAGAAAATGTCAGTTTGACACAATAAAAAGAAAAAAAAATCAAAAATGGTAATCATCGAGAAATTTTCGATTTTTTCCGAAAATCTAAAAAAAAAAACAATGAAGATGAGTTTTTATAATTTTTTTTTCAAAAAGCACACTAAAAAACACAAATTTTGAAAAAAAAATCATCCCGATACGTCGAATTTTGAAAAAGTTATAGCTATTTGAAAAATAAAAAGTCAATTTTTTTGAAAAATTTATAACTTTTTATCGGCTGAGTGTAAAAATTTGAAAAAAATCTGAAAAATGTTTTTGATAGGGTAAAAAAAGATAAAAAAAAGTTTCAGCCAAAACGAAAAGGGTCGGGTTCTAAAGTGGTCGATTTGGCGTGGAATGCCCCATATGCATTCATCCTGCGATGCACATAGTTGGAAGCTGAGAGCCAAAATGCAGGATCAAGGAGGAGGAGAAGTTGGCGAGCGAAACAGAGAGGACGAAAATTGAAGAAGGGAAGAAAAAGAGAGGACAGGACGTTGCTGCGCGTGAAGTGGCACGACCCAAAACTCGCAGGATCAAAAAGCGAGAAAGAGCGAGAAAAGCGGGTCCTGAGAGAGGAGGAATATAAATAGCCTCGAGTTTTATCGGCGATCTCGTATCCTCGCAGGATTTTCTCTTTCTCTCTCTCTTTTCCTTCGTCCATCTCGGTTCTCCATCTCTCTCGTGCCTCTCTTTCTCTATAACTTCGCCGTGGCAAATAAGTTGAATGAATTCCACAACTTCTCTCTCTCTCTCTCTCTTTGTGACGCGTTAATCGCAGAACGAGAAACGTGGAATTTTCATTCATAAAAGCGCGCTTCAACGAAAAGCCACCGAGCTCAATGATGAAGAGTTTCACAGGCGCGCATCTCTCTCGAAAAAGAGAGAGAGAGAGAGAGAGAGAGAGAGAGAGAGAGAGAGAGAGAGAGAGAGAGAGAGAGAGAGAGAGAGAGAGAGAGAGAGAGAGAGAGCGAGAGGACATCTCAATGCGCTCACTGGACTCCCGCAGAGATATCGTTTTTCACTGATCACCATCAAACGAAGTGAACAAATGCGCGTGATAGCCAACAAATGGCTGTTCAGAAATTTATCAAACGCCGCTGGTGTTTAATCCTGAAGAGTGCCAAAATAAAGCGGAAATTGATTACTCTGAGCAAGATATAAAACGAGGTTAACGATCCTTGGAGAAATGTGCAAAAAATAGCTCTTCAGAAATTTATGGAAAAAGGGAAAAATGATCCATTTGAAGGAAAAATGCCTTTTTGATGCACTGAGAGAAAAAATTACGAGAACCAATGAAATAAAGTTTTGAAGGAAAAAAATCATTTTTTTCATTATTTGCCAAAACATATTAGATTGGTTCCCTTACATATTTACTTGGTTCATTTTTTTCAGTCAATTCCATAAATTTCTGTTTCAATAATAGTACATTATGACCCGAGGACAAAAAAAACTTTTTCTGACGAGTGTGAGTTTGCAGCATGAGCCGAAGGCGAATGCTGCAATCACACTCGTCAGAAAAAGTTTTTTTGTACGAGGGTCATACAATATTTTATCGCCCGACGGCGTAAAGTGCCTTTTAAGCCCACGAAGTGGGCGTAAAAAGGCACTTTTACGTCCGGAGGGCAATAAACGAATTTACTTGAATCTAACAATATGTTATCAATTGTATGTAATATGTTGTTTGAATCAAGAACACATTTTATCATTCAAAACATGCGTGTCTTTGAAAACAGGAAGCACTGAGAAAAAAAATGTTGAATCAACAAATTAATTAGTCCAATCAACAGGAAAAATGATTGATTCGATCAAATGCGTGTTTATTAATTGTTGCTAAACATTTTATAAAAAATATATAGCCCTTGCCGAATAATTTAATATGCATAGTTTAGTAACCCCAAAAAGAGATAGATAGAAAAAAAAGACAAATCTGCGCCAATTCTCCGATCTACTTTCTTTGTCCGACCGAGATTCGAACCCTCGACCCTACCTACCATCATACCTATCCTACCTAACTACCTAACACGCTACCTATTACACAATCGACTACTACTATGCACTTGAAAAAAGTTGGGAGTTATGAAGATTCGAATGAAAGAAAACATTTAAAAAACCAGTTTTTGAATTTTTAACAACTTATGTATACTATTAAAGTATACTATAGAAATAATAGTTCTTTGCTTGAAGGAAATAAAAATGTCATCATTTCAAACAAATATTCTATTGAAATGAAATAATGTGTTATTTATTTTACTACGGCTTCTTTTCAAGTAATCACAATCAATTTTGTGTCTAATAAATATTGAAAATACTACAGAAATATTTTTAGAAGTAAAATAATGATGAATTTATTGCAAAGAACTAATTTCGTTCGAAAAAATAATTTGATATTGATGTCGTTTTGCAGATTCAAATAATCTCATTTTTATGATGCGATAAATGTAATTAATCTAATGAATACAAATTCAATCAAATCTATCATGCATTTAATTGTTACTATTGAATAAGAGTTTAATATAATGGAGTAATAGATTCGTGAAAATATTTTTTCAAATGAAGAGTGATTTTCTTGGTTCAACAAATAAATAATCGAATTAATACTTTCATTTAATTAATAAATTCATGTTCTCAAATTCAGTAATTTTTTCTCTCAGTGTGTGAAGGATTAAGATATAATTTTTTTCATTAATATGTTGTGAAATTGTAATAAGTATTTTAGCTTTCAATTTTGAAGTATTCTCTAAGCTTCTATAGAATAATAATTTTAATCTTCGAATATTTAGTACTGAATCCAAATGATTTGCGTAATGTTATTTCACTCTGTTATATAAAATAGTCTTAGAGTTAATCGCCGATTTTAAATTGTAGAACTTTGGAATGTCAGAATTCTAGAATCGTGAACTTTAGAATTTTGGAATATTTGAATTTTTTAACTTTAGGATTTTAGAATTTTAGAATTTTAGAATCTTAGAATTTTAGAATTTAAAAATTTAAAAATTTTAGAACTTCAGAATTTTAGAATTTTAGAATTCTTGAATTAAAAAAATCCAAAATTCAGGATTTTAGAATTATATGTTAATTAGTGTAAATACTACAAGAGCTAAATATAAATCTACAAAATCTGCAACAAAGTAAAATCCCTTGGCGTAAAATGATCCGGAGATCGTTTTCAAATTAACATAAAATTCTAAAATTCTGAAATTCTGAATTTTAAAATTCTAAAATTCTCAAGTTCTAAAATTTTTAAATTTTTAAATTCTAAAATTCTAAGATTCAAAAATTCTGAAGCTCTGAAATTCTCAAATTTTAAAATTCAAATATTTTACTATTCTAAAGTCGCTCGGGTGTATTTAGGTTTCTTTTTACCCGTAGGATTTTTATAATAGAAGGATGAATTCGCAGGTTTTCTCTGGGGATACCTGATACCTGTCACTGTAATCTCATAGAGGTTCCCCATTTAGAATTTTAGAATCTGAGAATTTGAAAATTTTAGAATTGTAGAATTAAAAAAATTCAGAATTTAGTATTTTAGAATTTTATGTTAATTAGTGTAAACACTACAAGAGCTAAATACAAACCTACAAAATCTATGACACAGTAAAATCTTTTGGCGTAAAATGATCCGGAAATCGTTTTCAAATTAACATAAAATTCTTAAATCCTGAAATTCTAAAATTCTAAAATTCTAAAATTTCGGAAATCTCAGATTCTAAAATTTTGAAATTATAAAATTATAAAATTCAAATATTCCAATATTCTAAAGTTCACAATTCTAGAATTCCGACATCCCAAAGTTCTACAATTCTGAATTCTAAATCCGTCGTTAATTCCTAAATCGAGTGTGCAAATTACTCTCTCATCATTTCAGTGGGTCAAACATCTTCACCACATTAAAGATTCATGCGGACTTGTCTCAATGGCCGAGACTGGACACTAATTTGTATTCTGATTCAACTAAATCATGATTATGAAAAAAAAATGCTTGTTCTCGCATCCTCGGTTTGAAGTATAAATTGTCCAGAGTGAAATTCTGCAAAGGGTGTGAAAAACGAGTTTCGTCACCGAGACAGTAGCGTTTTGGGTCCTTGTGCAAGGATGCTCCGTCGTGTCTTCGTTATCGCAGCGATCCTATTGTTTGTCTTTCGTTTATGTTTGCACTCTTCACCTGGGCGTGTGTAAACATATGTAACGGTGAAACTCTGGTTTCGAGGATCAAGGATATGTACATAGTCCCCCGGGTCATCGGCTAACGATGAACGAGAAATATCCTTTGGCAGCCATCAACAGAGGGGACGACACCAGCGTTTGTATCCTTGCAGTAGCACAAAAACACGCTTCTGGCACAGGTGGCACACAACATTGGTCCTTCTCGTCCTCTTCGTTCGTTGGGGTCTAATCTTACAGAAAAACGCGTTCGGAACTCAAGGATTAGGCTCATTAACTCCCGCAGTAAGGGAGACACCTCTCCAATATTGCCAGCTCATCGTTCCCACGAGGCTCTTCAGCTATGTACTCTTTCCTCTCCCTTCTCCACTTCCGATTCTCCAGAACACACTTTGAACAAGATGGAGGAAACGTTACCTGTTACCTCTGCATACGCGAAGGACCTGTTGAAGGGCATAACGCACAATTGCAAAAAGCTTCATCTTCATCAAGTTCAAACGATTTTGTGTTTAGCTGAAGGACTCTTGGACCAGGTTGGATCCAATCATGAAGTACCAATGAGATATAAATGATCCTGGACCAGGAGTTTCGTGAGATTCCGATCTTAGCCCGTGAAAGGACAATTGACCGACGAATTGCAAAAAGCTTCGTCCTCATCAAGTCCAAACAATTTTGTGTTCAGCTGAAGACATCTTGGACCAGGTTGGACCCAATCATGAAGTACGAATGAGACATAAATGATCCTGGACCAGGAGTTTCGTGAGATTCGTATCTTGGCCCGTGAAAGGACAATCGAACGAAGAATTGCAAAAAGCTTCATCCTCATCAAGTCCAAACGATTTTGCGTTCAGCTGAAGACATCTTGGACCAGATTGGACCCAATCATGAAGTACCAATGAGATATAAATGATCCTGGACCAGGAGTTTCGTGGGATTCGGATCTTGGCCCGTGAAAGGACAATCGAACGAAGAATTGCAAAAAGCTTCATCCTCATCAAGTCCCAACAATTTTGTGTTCAGCTGAAGACATCTTGGACCAGGTTGGACCCAATCATGAAGTACCAATGAGATATAAATGATCCTGGACCAGGAGTTTCGTGAGATTCCGATCTTAGCCCGTGAAAGGACAATTGACCGACGAATTGCAAAAAGCTTCATCCTCATCAAGTCCAAACAATTTTGTGTTCAGCTGAAGACATCTTGGACCAGGTTGGACCCAATCATGAAGTACGAATGAGACATAAATGATCCTGGACCAGGAGTTTCGTGAGATTCGTATCTTGGCCCGTGAAAGGACAATCGAACGAAGAATTGCAAAAAGCTTCATCCTCATCAAGTCCAAACGATTTTGCGTTCAGCTGAAGACATCTTGGACCAGATTGGACCCAATCATGAAGTACCAATGAGATATAAATGATCCTGGACCAGGAGTTTCGTGGGATTCGGATCTTGGCCCGTGAAAGGACAATCGAACGGCGAATTGCAAAAAGCTTCATCTCCATCAAGTCCAAACGATTTTGTGTTCAGCTGAAGACATCTTGGACCAGATTGGACCCAATCATGAAGTACCAATGAGATATAAATGATCCTGGACCAGTAGTTTCGTGGGATCGGATCTTGGCCCGGGAAAGGACCAAAATGTAATCCAAGATGATCTACCGAACGATCACATCTCGACGAAACCGCGTATGGATTTCTCGGAAGGAACAAAAGATCCTTGAAGAAGATGAAAAAAAATCCTTCCTCTCTCTTCTCAACCATCTCTTTCTCACCCGTAATTCCGTCCCTTTTTTTGGTGAAAATTCGACGGATCTCTTGAGTTTACAAAGAAAGAAGAACTACCAACGCGATCGGTGGTATTACAATGGCGGACAAGCGGTTAATAATTATTGACAGGAGAGTTAGAGGGGATCCCTCGTACAATCTCATCTTGGGGGTTATCCTAGTATTTTTTCAGTACTGCGGCATTATTGAGGGAGGAGGGATATGGGATCCTTGAGGCTCGCTATCCAGCTTTGCGAGCTTTGTGAATAAAGGAAACGCCAGGGTCTGAGTCTCGCGTTCGTTCACGAAAATCCTTCGTGGCGTTGTACTTGCTCTCTCGTGGTAAACCGTATTAACCGAGAAGCTGGTCCAGGTCCAAAAATCAACAAGACCTCAGCGTTGCGCCAGTGCATGAATACTCTTCCCTATTTCACTCTACCGACGATATATGTATATATATATACGCTGTATATGCGGCATAACAAGATTTTTCTTGAATAAGAAGAGAAAGCTCCGAGAGGAAAGCCTATTAAGCTTGGTCTGTGGCCACCAGAACGGGGTTGAAGAAAAAAATTGCCAGAGGAGAAAAATAAGACGACGAAAAAATTTCCTCCTGGCACTGTGAGTAATTTGACCGGGATTTTTCAACGTTTTATTTGCACATTTACATCTCTACCGGTTAAAACTCTCCCGACGGTCAACTCTACCGAAAAACAGCGAAAAAACTGTGAGTGTTTGCGATCAAGAAATGAATGTTTCATTCCTAAAACTCCGTTTTTTTGCACATTTTCATCTCCACCGGTTGAAACTCTCCCGTTTGACGACTCTACCAAAAACAGTAAAAAAAAAAAATTTATATCACTCAGTATAATAATGGACGCTTTTACGTCCGCGAGCGGACGTGAAAACGTCCATTATTGTACTGAGTGATATAAAATATCGTCCTAATTCTTGGAAAAAATTAGTAATATTTTATCGGTAATTACTCATGTTTTTTGAAAAAATACAAATATTTTGTCACTAATTACTAATTCTAAAAAAAGAATAGTAATATTGTTTGCTAATTATAAATTTTTCGAAAAAATTGAATAGTCAAAATTTTTTTTATTGCACTCCGTGCGCAAAGTGCCACTTTGCGCACGCTGCGCGTGCTCAAACTGGCACTTTACGCACTCGTACAATAAAATTTCGTACGATACTATTAAAAAAATAAAATAAATATTTATCAATAAACTTCGTTTTGTTTCCGTTGCTTTCAATATAGTCTACATATTGAAAAATTGAGAGGTCAAAAAAAAAACTTATCGCAAAGTTATATCAGTTTCCATGAGACTACATTTAATTTAATTTAATTTGTTAATGTTAATTGTTCGTTAACGAGCTTTCTAATCGTTGTGAAATTTTTACACGACCTCTTAAATAATTCATCCAAAAATATACCAAATTTTCAGAATTTTCTCATCATTTGCGATTTGGGACTCAACATCCTTAAACCTTCTCCGTGTGTATTTTTGTGTGACGGGGGCCTAGCGAATCGCGAAATCCCTCGACAATGAACCATAGTGAAAATTTGTAAAACCACCGGTGCATCACTCTCTCGTTCCCCACTCCCTATTTTTCATCCCTGTACCTCCCCATCCACCTGCCAAAGGCATAAATCATCGTAGCTCGTCGATGCGCCCGCTGGCAAACTAAATAACCTTCCTTCTCCAGGTATGTAACGATTTTGCAGGTGTCTCAGAGTTTTATGGCGCGTTACAAGTACACCGAGCCTTCTCGTGTAGCAAGGTCGATTACCCGACACCCAAAATCTTCGTGCAAACAAATTTCGTGACTCTTGCATCATCCTGTATATTTGAGACTTGCAGCATTATCTTTGAGGGATTTACACGTAAACCAAATTCTCAAGGACGCTTCGTTTAACATTTCTTGATGAATGTATTCTGTATTTTTAGTACAGTCTTTGTGTTTCAGGCAAAAAAAAAGTTTGAACAAAGATTTTTAATTAAAGTGAAAAAATAAATCGCGAGATCTAGAGGATGATTCAAAATTGATATTCATTCGTTCAATGTATCTTATTTTTATCTTTTACAGCTCCTTAAGCATCAAAAAATGAGGAAAATTTAAACAATAGTATTGTACGAAATTTTATTGTACGAGTACGTAAAGTGCCAGTTTGCGCACGGGGTGCAATAATAGTATATTACGATACTAGTGCGATGAAACTTTTTCTGACGCCTTCGGCTCATGCTGCAATCACACGAGTTGAGAAAAAGTTCCTCGCACTAGTATTGTACGAAATTTTATTGTACGAGTGCGCAAAGTGCCAGTTTGAGCACGCGCAGCGTGCGCAAAGTGGCACTTTGCGCACGGAGTGCAATAAAATATACTTAATGATACATTTTGCTTCCTCATAGTGAAAGCATTGTTTTCGTGAAATTTTTTTTTTTCGAGATTTTCAAATCAGCATGTTCAAAATGTCCTAAGACATCGAAAAATCATATTTAAAAAAAATGTCCGGATGTGTGTATGCATGTATGTGTGCATGTATGTGTGTATGTGTGTGTGTCGCTGCCTCGAAAAATTCGAACATCTATATCTCCAGACCGCATTGGAGTAGCGAGCCAAAATTTTGCACATAAGCTGAGCTCCACAGCCCCTTTGTTTGTTATGAATTTTGCAAAAATTCATTGACGTGTGCGAATTTTATGCGACTTTTAAATTTTCAAAAAAAGGGCGTGGTTGCTATAGCGTTCACAAATTTTGCGATATCGGGTTAAAAAATATTATGCAGATAGTTTGAGTGTTAAAGATTATTGGTGTTGAATTTTGGCGAAAATTGCTCAAGGGGTTGGTGATTTACAAAAATTTTGAATTTTTTGCAAAAAGCGCGTGATCGCTCTACCTTGCACATATTTCGTGATACCACGCTCAAAATTTTTATAATGGTAGTTTAATGAAAGAAGTTACTTGGCATTCAATTTTGTAAAAATCGCTTGAGCCGTGCAAATTTTATGCGATGTTGAAATTTTCAAAGAAAAAGCTTGATCGCTCTAGCGTCCGCAAATTTTGCGATATCAGGTTAAAAAAAATTATACCGATAGTTTGAGTGAAAAATATTGTTGGTATTGAATTTCGCGAAAATTGCTCGAGGCGTTCGTGATTTATAAAATTTTTAATTTTTTGCAAAAAGCGCGTGATCGCTCTAGCTTTCACATATTTCGTTATATCAGGCTCAAAATTTCTATAATGGTAGTTTAATGGAAAAAGTTACTTGGTATTCAATTTTGCGAAAATCGCTTGAACCGTGCAAGTTTTATGCAGTTTTAAAATTTTCAAAAAAAAGCTTGATCGAAAATTGTACGATACAAAGCTGCCGCGTTATTACTCCGATGACCAGAGGTAGTAAAAAAAACTTGCAAACCGGAAATTTGCACATCGTTTCCAGAGTATTTTTCCGTATTTGCAAAGCTTCCTCTGTGAGGAAGCCAAAACTGTGACAGTTGACACTTACTAAAATTTGCGAACATTTCCTCATAGAGGAGGATTTGTAAATACGGAAAAATACTGAGGAAGCGATGTGCAAATTTACGATTTTTTTTGTTTTGAATGTTTCATTTCTCATTTTGAAACCTGCGTCTCTTTGAAATGAGCAGAATAGCTGAAATCTAGCCCTTTACGCAGATGTAATTTTTTTTCATGATCTTTTTCCATACTTTATGCAGAACTTATCTGCAATTATTTTAAAATGCAACATGTATTTTCTAAAATTAATTATAAAATTTGTTAATAATTAATAATAAATATTAATTATAATTGATAATATTTTTATTCAAAATAAAGTATTAATAAATGTATGATAAATTCTTCCAGGGAGCAATTTTTGTAACAAAAAGTATCATGCATAAAAAAAATTAAAATTTCGAATATTGGATAAATTTTTAAAAATTAACAAAAATGTTGGCGTCGATCAACGTTGCTTCATCTCGAGGAAATCAATGGATATTCCATCGTTCCTTCACTCGAAGACGAGTGAAGTTATACCCGTCGATATTACGATTAATTTGGTCGTAAATTTTCGGGTCGTTCACGTTCCTGGAAGTGCGCGAGGGTAATTTATATCGGGGTTCACGGCTTCTTCTAAGCTTCCTCTGCATCTATATATCTATATAGTTACGACTGTGGCATTTTCGTTGAGTCGGCAACACCTGGCGTTCCCGGTTGGGCCCCAGGGATTGGGGGGGGGGGGGGGGGGGGGCCTCTTTGCTTACCTGAAGAGGCCCCGATTTCGACCCAGCTAGACAGCGTCGCGCCGTGCCCCAAACTAGCCCCCCTCTCTCTCCCCCCCTCTCTTTCCCCCCCCCCCCCCCCTCTCTTCCCGCCCCTCTCTTTCCCCCCCCCCTCTCTCTGTCTCTCGCTTTTTAGGTTTTTTTTCCATTCTCCTATTTCATTCGTCCTGCGGTGCGATTTATTTCTGAACAAAAGGACCCTCCGGATATTTTACCAAAAATTCGGTCATTATTTTTCATCGATTTGCACAAGTTTTAGCAAGATTTCTCAAAAACGTCATAACCGATCAGACCCAAATTTTGACACAAGCTTTGTAAATATATTTCTGCAGTAATTCATCGAAGTTTTTTTTTAACGATAAATATTTTCCATTTTATAAACAATTTAAGGCAAACATTTTCATAAAAAATCGAAATATTCTTTGAAAAGCCACCATTTTTTCAAAAATAAATATTTTGCTCATTCCTTCGATCAAATACTAGATTGTACTTTATATTAACGATGTCTTTTGTATTTTTTTATTTTAGATTATCCAATCCAAAGAAATCGTGCTCAGAGCAGGACGCCTGCTCTTAGAGGACCTCCGGGCTAAGAATCAATTTTTTTTTAAATAAAATTTTTAAAATAAAGTTGAAAGTTATAAAAATATGTACACTACCGCTCAAAAGTTTCCGGACAAAAGTTCGTAAAAGTATTCGAACATTATTGACTGCCATTTCCCCGGTGGTCAACCTAGGCCAATGTACGACCCGCCATTTTAAGAAGGAAGGATTCCCCTTTATTTTGGCCGGTGAGAAAAATTTTTGTGATTTTTTTTACACCCCGGGATCGGTTTTGAAAATTACAATTTTTCGTCGACTTTTTGTCGACTTTGTATTGGCCGCCTTTTCTAGTAAAAATTTTGTTCGTGCTTTTCTGTGACCGTTGTCAGAAAGAGGATAGTTTGCACTGCAAATTCTCTTTTCAGACATTTTTACAAGATTTTTGATTTCCGAGATATCGCATTTTTTGTAAAAAAAATGGGCAATTAAGAAAACCGTGCATAATACGAAAATGATGAGATTTCAAGAAAAACCTCATGAGTGAAAAAGGTGCATTGCTTCACGCTGAATTGATGTACATTTTTTCAGATTTTTTTTTAAAACATTTTTTTTTCGCTCACTTCCGGCTGAAGCTCGATTTATTCAATGATCATAACTCGAGAAGTATGCGGTTGGCGATAAAAATTTTCAGAATAAAATCTAATGGATTTTTTTTCAGATTTTTTTTTCAATATTTTTCTCCCCCGTAAAAATTTTAACTTTTCTCACGTAAATCGCGATCGATCAATCTTTATTTCAATTCATTTCGATTCAATCTTTCTTTAACCACGAAAATAAATAAATTAAAATTTTTACGGGGGAGAAAAATATTGGAAAAAAATCTTTTGTCCGGAAAATTTTGAGCGGTAGTGTATATAAATTTTTCTGTTGATAAATTTAAATATCTTTCCAGAAAAAATTGTTGAAAAATTGCTTTTCATGGCTCCTGACTGCGTACAACCTCTTAAGAGTCCTTACTCCGAAGTTCGTGAAAATTAAACGTGTTCATTCGCGCAATGTGATTGATACAATGGATAATTCGACGAGGGTAATTTTGAACTTCTGAAATTCATCGATTTGCACGTTTTTTTCTACGATTTCTACCTTTAATCCCCCAATTAATTTAACGAGTGAAAAATAAGAAGGATCCCAAGGATGAGAGCGAACAGAGACGAGTGAGAGATTACGGGGTAAAGATTTTGCGCGACGGGACTGCGCTGCACTTCGTTCAATGAATGGAGAAGATTTTCCAGCAAATCTCGAGAATCTCACAATGGAGCTTGTTTTTTCCATTTCTTGCTTTTTTCCCTCTTTTCCCTCCCTTTCTCTCTCTCTCTCTCTCTCTCT